>JARFJB010002203.1:305000-457500 GCA_036346205.1 Vesta saturnalis
GTATATTATTATATGAGGAGCTAAAGTGACACTTTTTGTGGTGAATCTGTAGGTTTGACGGACGAACGTGGTGAGTCCGGCAAATACAGATGAGTCACAAAGTCACTTTGCTCCATAAAATATACTATTTTTCTACAGACGTTTTTACACTTAAATGTGAAATAAGGAAAATAATTAGGTTGTGAAAATGAGGAATAGTTAGATTTACTTAGCGTGCTCTGGCAATCAGCAGTAGACGTTGCTAGGTTTCGTTGAAAACAATGTCGAGGCCCCATTGGCGAAAAATTTGAATTTGTATTTAAGCCTCTGCAAGTTATGGCCGGAAATTCGAATTTGTATTGTAATAAGGTACAATGATAACTTGTAATACAGATGTAGGGCTTAGCAACTTACTCTCAGGCCCACGCCCCTCGACCAAAAATTTGAATTTGTTTTCGGTGCCATCTATGGGGGGAAATTTGAACTTGTATTATAATAAGGGGGCCTAATGCTAACTTATAAGACAGACATAGAGCTCCGCAACTTGTTTTTGGTCTTAGTTCCTGGTCCCTTGGCATTCTGATTACTTATTGCGAGAAATTTGTATTCTAATAAAAGATCTATTGCTAACTTATAAGACAGACATAGGGCTTCGCAACTTGCTTTCGGGCTTTCACATCTCTGCCTTGGCCCTCATGTCTGGCTGGAAATAGTATTCTAATAAAGGGCCCTAATGCTAACTTATAAGACAAATATAGGAACTCGTGCTAGGTCTGCGCCCTCCTGTCGTGTCCACCTTGTTGCGAAATTTGAATTTGTGTAGCCATCTAGTTGTGTATGGACTAATGAAAATTTTCAGTAATAAAGGTGGCACTACCTAGCGTTATATTTCTACAGCTATTTAGAGTTTCGTTTGTGGCACCATCCAGTGATATATTTTTAAACTAGCGAATGTTTCCTGCAATAGAGACGGTGGCGCCTAACGCTATATTTCTAGGACTAATCAGGGTTGTTTGTGGTGCCATCTAGTGGTTTAAAGACTAATGAATGTTTTCTGTAATAGAGGTTGATCGTTTTCGTCCCTCCTTCGTCTCTATCGCCTCATTCTCAAACATACAAATCAATTAATCAAATCAAATTATTCAAATTAATTAAGCAGTTCAATCCCAAACAAATCACGTTTGATCAAATCAAACAATCAGATCAATCTCAATCAATCAATGAATCAACCAAATCAATCTTAATCAATCAAATCATAACCTACAGCCTGCAAAAACTAGTTTACAGCTCAAAAATACTGATTGGACTAACTTACACTTTGCAAAAACCAACCACTGCTGACTCACCGTTCCGGAAGGGCACGTGTGACCACCATACAACAGGATTAAGAAATAGTAAGCTTAATAAATGATGCACCCTTCACTAACTGCGTTCAAGTTAAGTAGCGGTTACAAATCCATTGCAGTGAAAAGATAATATCGTGAAAATAGAATTCATTCAAGAAAACCGGCTAGGAGGATTATACTTTCTCCAGAGCATTCTGCAGTGCGTTTGAATTTCTGTCATAATAATTTGGACGGAGATTGGTCGACGGTGATTTTCTCTGATGAAAAGACGTTCTTATCATCGTAAGGTACTCCAGTCACTTTATGGCGCCCCGATAACTAAAATCATAATCAAAGATACGTTATGCCGTCAGCAATAAGCGGGCGTGTGTCCACAGGTGTATGGGAATAGATCAGCAGCGCTGAACCTAGAGAATTGGTGCAAGTATCTCCGCCAGATTTTAACTCCATTCGATATATAGAAGTATTAGAAGATGTGCTTTTACCTTCAATTAATATTTTATACCCGCAAAAAAAACGTGATGGACCGATCACTTTTGTCCAAGACAATTGCAGTTTCCATACTGCACGACGGGTTATGGATTGGTTCGCGGATAATGCTGGCAATATAGAATTGCTGCGTTGACCCAGTAAATCTTCAGATTTAAATCCAATCGAGAACCTTTGGGCCGATATGGTAAGGAATTGCAACGATCATAACTACAATGGCATTCACGAAAGCACTGTTGATGATTTAATGTTACATGTTCGTAGGATTTGGGAAACTTTCGCCAAATTTTAACGGGCAGCATGCGTCGAAGTATGCAGCCTTGTATTGAAAATGAAGGATTTTGTATTAATTATTAAACTATGATTAGGGAGTATTATTTTCTTATGTGTTTTGTGTTTACATTCTCTTAAAACGTTAATTCTGTTGTAATGCTAATAATAATAAATATAAAAGGTAGAAAAGAAATCGATTTTTTAAATTTAATTTCCATTTTTATCGTTGGAAAAAGAAAACGAATTTGGTAAGTTCAAAACATTTTTCATTTTTGATTGAAAAACTGCCACTTTTATATTAATTCGATTTTTAGCGGTACTTGTGCCTATCAATAATCTATAGAGTTAAAGGATTTTTTATATTTAAATCACAATTAATGGGAAATTATATGTCAAATAACGTGTTTTTATTTTATCAATTAGGACGCTTTTTGATTTCAATTTCTTTTGCCAGAAGTGTTTTGAATTAAAATGTGTTATCAGGAAAATAATGAAATCAAAACAATTTGGAATTCCATTGTTACTTGTATTTCTTCTAATCGGCCAAATTATATCGTAGATTAATTGATTTTTATTTTTGTGCAACAATTTCATTGAAGTTAATTTATATTAAAAATATACTACTCCTACTATCAATTCCTGTATGTGAAGAGAAACAACTGACTTGGAGCTGTTTTAAATTCCTTAAAGTAAACCATAATGACATTTAAATTTCTTATCTAATTCCATGATAATGCAATAAAAATTAGATCATTTGTTTGGTTTTATAAATACATACATACTGAAATTCATTAAAAATATAAAAAATATTCTTCATCTATATAACAGATTGTCAAATCAGTTTCGAACCAGGATTACGTATTTTCATAAGAATTGTTTCGTTAACAAACTGGTTGTTTAAGATAATATCTACAAGTCCGTAATATATTAGAAAATTTACCTGACTTTACAATACGTTCTTGGTTATTGTCAACATTGAAAGGGTATCAAAAATTTCTACGTTAGATCGCTTCGGGGGGCTTTATCATTGACGTCGGGCATACCCTTTGTGTCATTGAAATTTTTGAGGAGGTTGCTACCCTTAGCAAAGGGCTATTTCAATTATTTCATACAAATTACTCACCTTTCATTTTAAGAGTTACCTGTTTTTGGACTGTAGTCAAGACATTTATTTTACAATATTACGCAGGGGTGAAACTTTCGTTGGCACACCTGTAAGCATGAATTTTACTGACGCTTTTTTACATTCAGTTATTAGCGTTATGGGTGAGAAAAAGGCACAATTGTCAGGAAGTCAGTTTAATAAAAGGTTAATGAAAGAGGCGGAAGTAAGAAAGCTGAGCTATGCTATGAAGGGATTCTTAACAAAAAACCTCGTGGAAGTGATTCCACCACTTCCTCAACGAATTTGACGAATGTGGACGATTTGGCAACTGCAAATTCAATAGACTCTCAATTGATTCCACTTACAGAAGAAATTGTTGAATAAAACGGGGAAAGGCCATCAGATTCATCCCGAACCGGAACCTAAACAGTTGACACTTGTTGAGAAGGGGCCATATCAAATTAAATAATTAATAAAGGAAAGCGTAGGTTTCACCCTCAAATTATTCCAAATCTTTGAGCAACGGCGAAATAGTTGAGAAAAGCTGGTTGCTGTACTCTGTAAAAAATGATTCAGTTTTTTTGTTTCTGTTGCAAGCTATTCGATAATTCCTCTGTTAGCGACTGGCCTAAAAAAGGATATTCTGACTGGGCAAATCTTTCAAGACAATGTATGAAAGGTCTGCTAAACACAGAAATGCTTTTACATCGCGGAAAGAATTAGACATATGTTTAAACCAAGAAAAAACGTAGACGCAGAATATTAATGCATTTTAGATATGGAAATTCAGTACTGGTGAGGAGTTCTAAAAAGAATTATGTCAATAATTAGACTATTGGCGTCACAATGCTTGGCTTTCCGTGAAATCACTGAACATTTGTTTCAGCCAAATAATGGAGATCTATTAAAATTGGTGGACCTACTTTTCTGAGTTTGATCCAGTTATGAAAGAACACATAAGAAGGATTTAACGCGAATCTGATAAATGGTCTGCAACTCACCTAAGCTATAATATATAGGATGAGTTGATGAACTTGATGAGAAATAAAATTCTAAAAGAAATTTTGGAAATCGTGAAAACTATTAAACACTTTTCCATAATCGCCGATTGTACCCCTGATATAAATCATATTGAACAGCTCTCATTAACAATAAAAGTAGTTGCTTACAAATTTGTCGAACAGTTATAAAGATTTTTTATTGGGTTTTTGAGCTAGTGATTAAACAGTAGAGGGACTGGCACAGCTCATTCTGACACATATGTAAAGGTGGAGCTTTGAATTGAAGTGGCTTAGAGGACAAGGATATGACAACGGAGCCAATATGAAGGGAGTAAAGAAGGTCGCACAAAACAGACTTGAAAAATATCCAAAGGTGTTTTATGTGCTCTGTGCCTGTCATTCTTTGAACCTTGTTGTGAAAGACGCATCTTTCTACAGAAACAGTTATTTTTTTTCCATTGTACAAGAACTTTACACATTCTTTACTAGTTCCACAAAGCGTTGGGAGGTGTTGACAAAACATCTTTCACAATTAACTTTGAAACCACTGAGTGCTACTAGGTGGTCGAGTAGGATACACACCTTGAAACCTTTACGATTTCAGCTTTGTGAAATTTATGACGCATTATTCGAAACTATAGAAGATGCCAACAGAGATACTGAAATCTAACTTAAAGCGACAGCGTTAGCGAAAAATATTAAAAACTACAGGTTTATATGCCGTGTAATTCTTTGGCATGATATTTTATTTGAAATAAATGTAGTGACGAAGCTTGTAACGGGAACTTTAAAAAAATTCAAAAGTTCGCGCTAAATTGTACGAGATTAGATAGTTATATATTATTTTTCTGGAAATGGATATTGTTTATTTGTATTTGAATGTAATTAATATTAAGATGAAAAGCTTGAGTTTATTTCAATAAGTTATCTATATATTCAATTAGAAAATACGTAAAATACGCAGCATTTGCAAGTGCATAAATGCGTTACAGGAGAAGGGAATGACGCTATCGTAGTAATGATCTGCAGTTTTTAAAACAGTTGCGTTAAGTAAGCGACCAGAAAGAACGTATTAAATGAGCGATCAAAGTTAATGGGTTTTGGTCGATTGACGCCGCAGCATAAGTGACATTATATAGTCACGTGGCCCTATAAAGTGTAAAATTGCAAATAAGAATTAATTAGCGGTGTAATAGGAGGAAGTATAAAATACCTTCCTTATTAAAATAATAAAAGTGCAAGTATTGTCAAGTTGGTGATAATAAAAGGATTGCACCATAATTTGAGATTGGCATTAAAGGTGACGTAATAAGTGAAGATAACGCGTTTTGTATGTATCAGAGCGGTAATCAATTGTGTTAAATAGTGAACAATAAGTGTAATAGATGGTAATCGATCCAAATTGGTAAATCCAAGTATAAAGAATAATAACTCAAAATGTTAATGATTAATACGGTTGGGCATTGCAGTTTGTAGCGCAAGCTGTTTGTCATTGAAGTTAAACAATTAAAGTAATAATTGACTGTTATAAATGTATCAAGCAATAATTTACAAAAGTCGTTGAATTGTTGGAAGGAAAATTGATGCCATTTTCATCCATAACAAAGGTGTAAGAAAAGATAGAGAAAACAAAGGAAGCGGTTCCAGTTTGGCGGCCTAGTGACATCATCGGAGGAGCAGTCCAACAACCTAAACGAGGCCTCAAATTGGTAGAAAGGAAAACCGGGTTACGTTATCAACTTTCAACGAAAATAACAAGTAAGAACCTTTTGATTGTGTGAATAAATAAAATGTTTATGTCCTCTAAACTTTAAATTTAAACATCATAATTAAACGAAAAACAATTTGTTTAATTCTGATAAAGATTTTGTTTTGTTTTGTTTTAAGAAGGTTATTTGAGAGTATAGGTTTGATTTTTATATATGTTTGTAAATAACGCATTGATGCGTTTTGTGCAGATTTGGAATTTAATTAAATGAGTATAACGTTTGATTTACTTTTTGGTAACTATTATCAATATTGAATATATAAATGCAGAAAGAGGTCACTTCAATAGGAATCCAGATAAATAAATAAATCGAAATGAGCATAACTTTGGTTAATGATAACAGTGATCATTTCTTTATTTTAAATTTGAGCTACGCCGTGCTCAATTAAGAAAGGACTTCGTAAACGTAAATCTTTAAATTCATTTAATCAAACTGAAATTAAATAGCAAACGAAGTAAAATTTAACTAGTAAATGATATCTTTATAAATTGAACCTATTCAGTTTCAATAAAACGTAATAAAAATAATTATTTTTAAATTTGATTCAATAATGTTGAAATTATAAAAATTTTAAAAGAACTCAAGTCTTATTCCAAGGGTATTACGCCTGTTGCAAATTGGCGCCAAACGTGGTGGGCACGATTGATTGACCCATAAAGAGATAAATAAGTCTGATAAATTGTTATAATAAACGAAAAATGATTAATTACCAGTGGCGTATGAAAGATTAGGAATTGAAAAAAAAATTTTTTTTTATTGATTTAGTTTTATATTCGAAAAAAGTTTAGCAGTTAATAATTTCCAGTGGTGTAGTTGAATTTTATTTTTAATTTTATATAGGAAATTACATACGTTTATTTTTATTGTTGTATGGAATTAAGGTCAGGGTTTAAAAAGCCAGGTAGGAAATTATTGGAGATAACTAAAACAACGAAGACAAAGGAAAGCGAAGGTTTTAATTTCAGCCAAGAAAGCCAAGATATACTAATAGCAGGAGTACCAGTTCAACAAAACCCGAAGAATCAACGGTGATGAATATGATGAACATGTTTTTAGCCAAGATGGAGGACAGCCAAGGAAAAATAGAAGCCAAGATGGAAGAAGGACAAAAGAAAATGGAAACAAAACACGAGAAGGTAGAAAAGGGCCAGGAGAAGATAGGAAAAAGAATAGAAGCAAATTTAAAAGCTAACCAAGAAGAATTAAAAGTAATTTTCAAAGAAGGAATGAGACATCAAGTAGAACGGATGGAAGATAATTTCAGACAAATCAATAAGGAAATGATGGTCAAGTGTGAGGAAGAAATCAAGAAGCAAAAGACGACACAGATCAGCAACTGTACATATAAAATGACACAAATTGAAGAAAGAAATCTGTACGTCGGAGCTCAAACAGGTCACACAATAGGCGAGATAAGATGTAAAATAGAAGAAAATGAAGAAAAGTATTAGAATTCGAACAAAAATTAGTAAAAGTCAAGAAGCTATAATTACTTTGGAAGAGAAATTGCACGAAAAGAACAAACTGCAGGAGAAGAGAGACCACAGTAGTATACACATCAGAACACTGGGAACCACAACGGCCAAAAAGTTTGATGGAAATATAAGTACCATCCACCCAACGAATTTTATAGAGGCATTAAAAACTATTTCAAACCAAGCGGAAACAAGTGAAGGAGGACAAATAAGAGCAGCAATGGACTTATTAGAAGGCAACGCCAAAGCATGGGCAGAACTACATCGTTTTGATTGGACAGATTTTGCTCAATTCCAAGAAGCTTTTATAAAACAATTTTGGTCGAAATCAGTATAAGAAAAAATTAAATTGGGATTAGTTACGCCACGATTATACAACCCAAGACAAGGAAAATATGTGGACCACGTTTGGTTTTGGGTTAGTAAGACAATATATTTACAATCACCAATTGTAAAAGAACATACAGTAGAAAATTTAGTTAGACATTTTCCCAGAGATGGGGAGAATATTTTAATTGGATCGGGAGTAAAGACCATTGACCAACTAACAGATATTCTGGAAAGAATACAATCGGCAAATTACGAAGATAGATCTAGAGGATTTTATAACCGTAGGAACGATTACGATCGAGAAAATAGCAGATCAAGCAATGAAAGAACAAATAATAGAAGAAACTACAACTTCACCAACTACCACAGCGGTAGAGGGGTCCGAGAAGAAGAGTGGCGATGATGAGGGCTAGAATAGAATCACCACGACCAAGGCAAGAGGAGAATAAAAGACAAAGAGTCAGCGAGCAATCAGAAGAGGAGAGGAGAGAGATCGCCGTCACCCACGCCATCGCACGACTAAGGGAGTCAGGTTGAGAAGCTCCACTCGCCTCGCAAGTGACTTATAATGAGGATCAAATTCAACTACTTAATTTTGTGAAGGTATATTACCACGAATGCCGAAAGGAATCGTTCAATATCTTGAATTTAAAAGACCAATGCAATGAAGAAGGAGAAAATGACCAAATGGAATCGCCTAGTGAAGAAATAAATCATCAAGAGGAAAATTCTACCGCGGATTATGAAGAAAAGCGACGTACCACCCAGTGTTGAAAGGAGAGTTGGAGGAGTTAATCAAAACATACTGATCGATACTGGAAGTAAGACAAGCGCTATTTCAGAAAGTGTATTTAGTAAATTAAATAAAAAGAATCCAAAACTGATAGTGTTACCGGCCCAAGGAATTACTATACAAGGCGTTACGGCAAAAATCGTCAAAGTAACCCAACAAGTACTAATAAATATGAAGCTAGGAGAAAGTCGACATGATCATAAATTCTTAGTGGTCAGAAAAGTAGAACCAGAAGCCATACTAGGAATGGATTGGATGTGCACCAAATTAACGCAAGTAAATGTAGTCAGGAAGGAGGTGACAGCGAAAACAGAACTACCAGGTCAAATTTTTGGAAGAACCAAATATCGGCGAGCATTAAAGTAAATAATATGGAAAATAAGACTAACGAAGAAAAGGAAATGATCGAAGATGTGTTTTCGGATAAACCAGGATGAGCAAGATACTTAGTGGGTGGATTAGGAACCAAAGATACCACACAAATTTGTCGGAAAAGTGACCCAAATGCATATTTATTGAAGAACCCACGAACAAATAACGAAACAGTAAGAGATCCACCGATAGAGCAAATAGATGAAGGCGATGAACAAGATCGAGGACCAGAAGCACAAGAAGGGATTGAAGGATCGATGAACCAAATTGAAGAAAGAATTTCTGAAAACCCCTGTTTTGCAAGAAAATTACCGAGACAATTTACGCAGAGGGAAACAGTAGGGCAAGAAAAGAATACAGTATTAGTAGATAAGGTAAGCGAAAGGTCGTAACTGCCGTATCTAAACCCATTGTCACTGTACCGTTTGAATGGAAAAAAATATTTTTGGTTGAAGTGGGTTCTATGTTTGTTTTCGAATGAATAGTATTAATTCAAAAACAAAGAGGGGTACAGTAATGGCAGCTTTAAAAAATCAAAAGTTCGCGATAAATTATACGAGATTAGATAGTTACATATTATTCTTCTGGATAAAGAATATATATATATATATATATATATATATATTATATACATATATGTTTAAAGTCGTTGATAATGTCAGATTTTAAAATTATTATTTATAAAACAGCAGTTTTTTACCATTTTGTAATGCGTTTTTTGTAATTCGCTTCCATTTCGATTCATTAATAGATATGTTAAGAAACGCACATTATCTTCCATTTTCGTGTTTTGTGACAGGATTTGGAAAAATTTTTGTTTGAAAACTGCATAAAAATTGCAAACTACAAAAAATAGCATAAAAAGTGTTTCATAAGGTCTTGAAGCACTCATTCTTTAAAAAACTCGATTTTTTCAGCTTGCATAATACTCAAAAATGCACCGCACGGCCCTGGACAAGAGTACCTTTTTTATGTAAATAGGAACATTCTTTTAGATTTTTAACTTTTTTCAAGCATAGCTCAACAGATAAAAAAATATGTTTTGATTTATCTAAATAACACCGTGAAACTAGCGCTCCTAGGAGAAACGTCAAAGTAAGCTTCAAATTCATAATTCTCGCACAACACTACCAATTTGCAGATTCATGCTATCAAAACTTTCTCGATTAATGAGAAATTTCAGAATAAATTTTAAATTTTCAACACCCTGTATCTCTTAAACCAGTGACATTCGTCTAAGGTATGATGAGCTCAAACATATTTTGGTGTTAATTTAAAAAGGAGTAAATATGGTAACGTGCAAAATTATAATTATTTCATTTTTATACCAGAACAAAAGCATAAAGGGCACATAGAAAAGTACGATCCTTGAGAATAACTACCCTTATTTTTATTACTATTTTTAGTAATGTAGATTATGATCAAACTTATTTATGAATGAGCAAAAACAACTTTTTTTTATCATTTAAAGGAACATTGTGAACCTACTTTTCTACATTAACGTTTTATTTATAGGTAGTAATAAGTATAAACTGAGTCACGTATCTCATACATTTTTCGTAAATCGGAAATTAAGATCCACCGTATACTAAAGTAGGTAGCTACATAAAAAGCGAAAGTAGATTACATGGCTGGCTTTTAATTTCTTGGATCTATATAATATATACGGATTTTGCTCAATGAGCACATTCCGCTTAAATTATTGTCACATTTAGCGTTAAATAATAGTATAAATCTAATCTTCAATTCTATATAAAACTCGGCCAAAACAGTCAGCCGCTTCTCCTAGCACCAACAACGTTTAATCAATTTTACGATCAAGTTGTAAATGGAATGACCTTAACTATTATGAGTTTTAACAATATTCATTTAATTTCAACTACAAAAATAATTAGCTTCTAATTTTCTGTGCCAGTAATCTATGTTCTATTATCAAAATGTGAACTCACACGATTAAAATTCATAATTAAAATACTTATCTTTCGAGTGTGTACCTAATCGTGCATTTTCATTTACTTTTTTTACTAATTTAAATGTTTCGATAACAATTACGGTCATTGTCCTCAGTAAATGGTAATAGTTTAAAAAACTTAACCAAAATGTCTAATTTGAAATATAAAAACACAAATATACGCCTGCTGAAACAGAGAAAAACAAAAGGCCAAACTAAGAAATCTAATTTTATTTTATCCATTTGACATTCTAATTAAACATCCACTTAAATCATAACAAATCTATCAAAGAAATAATTTTCCGTTACTATTTCAAGACTGTGATCGTTATTATCCATTGAAAACAGAATATGTTTGTTTAACCTTACGTTAATTACTATACCGGGCGCGGCATTTAAAGTGGTCACCTGGAATATCTCAAAAACTAAAGCCCGGAGAAAAAAATGTTTCAAATGAAAAGTTTAAGTCATCACGTTTTTAAGGTTATTTCAAGGTCAACTTCATTTTTTCAAATTGAAACGTATATTTTTTATTACAGGTTATGACTCTACGGATCAAAAGGAATAACTGCTGTTTGAAACGTTTTTTTCTGTGTCGCGTAGTTTGGATTATATTGATTTTATTAGTAAACATAATTTCAATTGAACGAAAAACCAATTAATTTATTACCAATAATAATACATGAGAATTGGAGTTTAATTACATAAAAATCAGCGTAGTAAGTGTTTAAAATGCTGGCCATGTTCCTGAGTACATGGTTCAAGACGCCTAATAAATGAATTAAGGCATCGCAGAAGAATGTTAGGCGGAATGTTGTTGCAGTTATTTCAAGGTCAACTACATTTTTGCAAATGGAAACTTAATATTTTTGTTTACAGATTCTAAATCTACGGCTCAAAAGAAGTAAGTTTTTTATTTTTTTTCAAAGTCATTAGTTTTCAAAATAATACATTATTAAAGAAAAAATACACAACGCCGTTTTAACGAACAAAATCACTTTATTAATGACAAATGAAATTTAATTTAGTACCGGGTGGCCAACTAAGAACGGCCGTCTGCCATATCTCAGGAATGGATTATAGCACAGGTTAGGGAAAAAAAAATTTATAACAAAAGTGGCCTCGAGAAACGCCTGGAAATTATTTTCAGGATTGTAGGTCCACCGCTAGAGGACGTATTTGACAGTTAAAATTTTAAAAAGCAAAATTTTTTAAAATTTACTCAATTAAGGGGCGTATTAAATATTTTAATCAGATTCCTCGACAAATTCTGCATATTTTTTATTTGACAAATTTTAGGCTATCTCTTCAAATAAGGGATGGGGGAGAGTGGAAACCTTGTTACGAACAAACGCCTTTAATTCAGGTTCTGCTTGACCGATTTTAATAAACTTGATGTTGTTTGAAAGAGCTTTTGTTAAACAAGCAATTTGATTAATAACATAAATGGTAGAGGGCGCTGTTTAATATTTTTTTAATATTGTGTTTTCTCTTTACAATTTTAAATCGAAGCATAAAAATTTAAGTAGGTTTTTAAAAAGTAGACTAAATTAGTAATAAAACAGTGAAAACTGCAAGTCGATATCTTTTTCCTATCCTAAGATATCGTAAGAAACAGGTAAATGGCGGGAATTGTTCTTCCAACGTATAGTAGGCTAGTTCGCGTTAACGGAAATTATTAAATTTAGCCTGGATGAAAAGATGTTACATTGGTATGCAGTAATTTAAACAGTTATCATACTAATGTTATGGTTGCCGCTAGATTACCTAAATGTAACGCTGTCTCTACTAACAATGAGAACAAATTATAAAATAATGATGTGATAAATCTAACATTTTCTTAATTATATAAGAATGTTATATTTGTTTTCAAGCGATGTGTTAGTAAATCAAAAGCAGAAAATATCAATAAAAACCGATATTTGCCCAGCAACAACAAATACAGTTTAAAATATGAATTACGATTTACTGATGACAACAAAATTAGTAAAGAGGGCCATGTAAGATATAAAATAAATTCCCTGTTGAAAACAAGCAAGCTATGATTTTCACGCATATGTCAAAAATTATTCATCGTGTTGCATTTAATAGACTTTCTTTATCTTTTCGTACCAAAATCATTCTTACAAATGGAGAAGCATTTGATATGTTGGCAGTTTATTTTGAATGTATGAGAAATGCAACCGTTGCTGCTAGAGTGTATGCACTGCAGTACCCAAACAAACGGCATCACAGCAGAAAAGTTTTTCTCCGACTCGCACATCGTGTGCGTACTACTGGAAATGTGAAACTTCTTGTGTACCGAAGACAACGCAGAGGTAAAACAGAGGAAAATGTTATTGATGTTTTAGCTTATGTAAATGTTAACCCTCATTCAAGCACCAGAGCTAGAGACTTGGGTATATGTCGAACCACCGTCCAAAATACTTTAAGAGGACACAGGTGACTACTTATTTATTAATGAATGTTTTATTCGGTATTATAATGATAAAAATGTTTTAATTTTTTTCGTGTGTCGTTATATGTTTATGTCCAGTTTCAATAAAACAACAAATTATTTAATGAAATTATCTTATGCTATGTGAATAGATTTTAACACATGATAATTCAGTGAGGCAAAGTAAAGTAAAAAGGTACCAATAATAAAAAATAATGAGAGGCCGGGCAAAAAAATTCGTAATACATTACGAGAGTTAATGCATTTAAAGTCCTTTTTCGTTTACTAACAACGAAGGACTTCAATGTGTCTTATTGATCTGATTACTTTATAATATATACTATTTTAGATTGCACCCATATCACATGGTCCTATACCTTAGTTTGAATGCTCAAGATTTCGATACCAGGTTGGATTTTTGCAACTGGCTCTCAAATATGATACACGACGATCCTGAAACACTTTCACGAATTATGTGGACAGATGAGGCTACTTTTCATAGTGATGGTAGTGTAAATCGATATAATATGCACTAGTGGTCTGAAATGAATTCCCACTGAATTCACTAGGTCCAACATGAGGGTCGTTGGTCTGTAAATGTGTGGTGCGGGATTCTAGGTGGAGAAATAATTGGGCCTTTTTTTTAATGAGACTGTTAATGGAGAAAGATATTTAGATTTTTTAAGCAAGGAATTGCCACTTCTTTTAGAAGACGTACCCTTGCCGATTCGTCGTGACATATTCTTGCAACGTGATGGGTGCCCGGCACATTATTATAGAGATGTTCGGAATTTCTTAGATCAATCATACCCTGAAAGGTGGATAGGACGTGGAAGTTTATGTATTTGGCCACCAAGGTCTCCAGACCTAACTTGTTTAGATTTTTATTTGTGGGGGCGAATAAAAGATCTCGTTTATGCCGATAGACCCACAACAAGAGCTGGCATGGTTGAAAGAATACGACAGACAATACGAAGTATTTCAAGGGTAGAAATTGAAACTGCTGTTCTCTCCACCCGTTAGCGATTGATTTCATGCATTAAAAATGATGGACGACATTTCGAACCTCTAGGGCGACACTAATTACGTAGTTATTTATTTAAGGTTTTAATTGTTAGATTTATCACATTATTATTTTATAATTTGTTATCATTGTTAGTAGCGACAGCATTGCATTTAGGTAATCTAGCGGGAACCATAACATTAGTATGATAACAGTTTAAATTACTGCAGACCAATGTAAGATCTTTTCATCCAGGCTAAATTTAATAACTTCCGTTAACGCGAACTAGCCTACTAGACGTTGGAAGAACAATTTCCGCCATTTACCTGTTTCTTACGATATCTTAGGAAAGGAAAAAGATATCGACTTGCAGTTTTCACTGTTTTATTACTAATTTAGTCTAGTTTTTAAAGACCTACTTAAATTTTTATGCTTCCATTTAAAATTGTAAAGAGAAAACACAATATTAAAAAAATATTAAACAGCGCCGTCTAGCCTTTATGTTATTAATCAGATTGCTTCAAATTTACAAATTTTCTATTGTTTAACAAAATCTCTTTCAAACAACATCAAGTTTATTAAAATCGGTCAAGCAGAACTTGAATTAAAGGCGTTTTTTCGTAACAAGGTTCCCACTCTCCCCCCACCCTTTATTTGAAGAGATAGATTAAAACTTGTCAAGTAAAAAATATGCAGAATTTGTCGAGGAATCTGATTAAATTATTTAATATGCCCCTTAATTGAGTAAATTTTGAAAAATTTTGCTTTTCAAAACTTTAACTGCCAAATACGCCCTCTAGCGACGGACCTACAATTCTGAAAATAATTTCCAGGCGTTTCTCGAGGCCACTTTTGTTATAAACATTTTTTTCCGAACCTGTGCTATAATCCATTCCTGAGATATGGTCGACGGCCGTTCTTAGTTGGCCCCCCGGTACTTAGTATCAACAAAAAAAAAAACAGTTTAAATGAATAATAAAATTATCGCTAAATTCAAACAGGTAAATTAGATAACACGTAACAAAGAAATTCAACGTTGAACGTACACAATCTGTTCATATCTACAGGCTGGAATTATACCAGTTTTTGCCGTCTTTTCTTTGTAATTCTGCATTCTATCGCATATAATGCAAATAAACATTAGTTGTAAATGGTTTGTCATTCATGGCACACACTTTAGCCGAGAAAATTGATATGATTCTTGTTTATGGTGAATGTGATATGAGCAATGACATTGTAGGTTAATAGGTTCTCCGACAGTAATCATCCGTCGCGAATTGCATTTCGCCGCGTAGTTTTGAATTTCAAGCAACGTGGAAATATAAATGTGAGAAAAAGAGTGCGCCGAAGCACTGCAACCAATGAAATTAATCAAACTGGAGTACTACCCACCGTTGCATACGGTCCCATGTGAGCTCCTGAGGCACAGCATCTGGTTGTGGAATTTCTCAGAGAAGTGTTCTTGAAGTGTTATTAAAAACTCATAAATTTCATTCATATCATCTACAATTGCATCAGGAACTATGTGGGAATGACTTCCAAAATCTTATTGCTTTTTGGCATTGAGCACAATAGAGAATACAACAAAACCGTGACTTTTTTCTGAAGGTATTATTCACTGACGAATCAATTTTAACCAACCATGTACAAATAAACCTTCATACGATGCATTATTGGTCGGTGGAAAATCCAAGATGCATAAGACAAGTTGAGCGTCAGTGCCCTTGGTCTGTCAACGTTTGGGCGGGTATTATTGGGGACACATAATTGGTCCTTTCTTTTTCGATAGCACATTGAACGGAGAGATGTACCACCGCTTTTTCCGTGACGTGGATGGACTGAACTTGAGGTTACGACACAATATGTAGTATCAGGATGATGGCTGTTCAGCATATTTCTCACACGTCGGCCGACAACAGTTGAATCTAGATTTCAACAATCGTTGGATAGGACGAAGCGGTCTAGTACCTTGCAACAACATTCCGCCGGACGTTCTCCTGCGATGCCTTAATCCATTCATTAGGCGCCTTGAATTATGCACTCAGAAACATGGCCAGCATTTTGAACACTTGTTAGGTTGATTTTTATGTAATTAAATTATTAAGTTCTACGACTGTCGCTGAAAAGAAAATTGCAATTAATCGGTGGAATACGATGGTGGGCGAAAGAGAAGACTTTATACAAAACATTTGGTAACATCATTGCACATCGAATAGATAACAGCGCTTCAACAACTTGGCAATTCGGCTAATATAAATCCAGAAATACGAAATGCTGCCAAACACATCAACAGAACCTATTACAATATGAAACAATTCTAACAGCTCATATTCTAATGAAAATATGTAACATAACTGGACCTTTAACAAGGTATTTTCAAACAGAAGGGCTAGACTTGACGAAAGCCAATGAAATGGAAAAATCTGCTAAAACACAATTAGCTTCGTTTCAAAGAAGTTTGTCAGAGGTCAAGGATGGGACCTCAACATTCATCAATTGGGCTACCACGAAGTATGGAATAGAACGACATCTCAATCTTTCGGAAATCATAGAATAAGTCGAAAGGAGCGCATGCCTGGGGAGAAAACTTCCGATGAGCATCCACGTTCACGCGAAGAAGTATTCAGAGTAGAGACATTTAATGCAATAATGGTTGTTGTAATCCAATCTATGGAGCATCGTTTTGGAAACAATTCCACTATTTGTAAAGACTTTTCAAGACTCGGCCCACGAATTTTCAATGAGGTTAATGAAAATATGTCAAAAAACACCCTAGAGATATTATACAAAAAGATATCGGATATTGTACCAAATATAATAATTGGTATCATTCATCAACACCTGAGATTCACTTTATTGAACATCAAGAATACATACAATTTAGGTACTTATATATTTATGATTTTCAATTGAAATTAAATTAATATTTGATTGTTTTTCTTCCAGATCATAGCAATAACCTTATAGATGACGATCTTACATTCCTAACATCTTACAATAGCAGAAAACTTCTGCTTGCTCCATTTATAAATTATGAATTATAAAGAATTATAAATTTATTGTTATCACCATTTTTATTTACGCTTTAGCATTGTATTTATGTACTGAGATGAAACGGGAGATTATTTACTCAAATACAAATCTCTTCCACTTTTAACATACACATATGTTACAAAAGTCAGGAGTTTAACATAACTGTTACGTAGTATCTCCAAAAACACAGTTGCCTTACTTTTGATAGTGAATCAGGCAAAGTTTCTTCTGCAGCATTTTCTCTTAAATTGCACTTTCACCCATTCGATACATAATCTGAGAACGCACTGTATATCGCCACGTTCGTTTTTATTTTCTTTGTGTTTGCGCTGAGAGTAGGTGCCGGCGTAGCTGCCCAGAATTTTTCCCGCGCCGGTGGCGCATCTCCCATACTCCCCTGACGTCACACGGCCTTTCTATATACAAATTGGAAATTAAAAGGAACTAAAACTAATTTTGTAACCTCTTTTGCAATTTACTTCGCATAGTATTACTATTACACTACAAACAAATCTGTACCATTTTTACGCTTGTCATCGCAATGTCAGGAATTACTCCAAATCGTCTTCTACCGCTAGCTGTACATATGTGGCCACTTCTGGCTTGATTCAGACCTTTTCTTCTTATTTAATACAAAATTATCAAACAAGAAATTAAACTTGATAAACTTAGAATTGACATGCAATATGATGAATACATTAGATGTTTGCACAAAATAATTCTCCAATATATAGT
This sequence comes from Vesta saturnalis, assembly GCA_036346205.1. Classification (NCBI taxonomy): domain Eukaryota; kingdom Metazoa; phylum Arthropoda; class Insecta; order Coleoptera; family Lampyridae; genus Vesta; species Vesta saturnalis. Next base: position 323,092 of record JARFJB010002203.1, read on the forward strand.
TGTATAACTTTAAAGTAATAAAATAGCCGTTTTTATCAAAGTTAGCATCTTGTATAGAACACGTTAAGACATTTCATTTTATGTAACTAGCGTTATATTGAGGATCTCGTAAAGCTTTTACGAACTAGTTATATAAATAGATACTTCTAATTGAATTTCACTTAACCTAAGGATTCTATCTGTTAGTACTTTAATTGAACCATATTGCCATAGTATGTGAATTGATGCTATCTACAACTTTATAGCTTTAAAATCGTGCCTTAAAAATTTTATAGAATTAAAGTTATACTTTTATCTTTTATAGCAGGTGGATCAGGAGCAGGAGTATGATTAAGCATTGACAATTTTATAAACGGTTATTCAATAAAATATTCATAAGGAAAACATTAATTAAACTCAAGGAGATGGTCGTTAAAATATGTCTTAAAGAATTAAAATTAAAAATGAGCTTAAAAGATAATTCATTATAAAATAACCCCTATACAGATGGGTCAATATATCTCAGTTCCCTATTGTTTTGTTATTAATTGCTGACTAGAGAACCTTTCTTACAAACCCTCTTGTTTTGAACATTCTTTAAAGATATTGAATTTACAATGTATTAATTTCGTCCTTTTTGTACTAATATCTATTTTATTATAATAAGAGTTTCATAAGTAGTTTACAAGAGTGTGTAGCGAATGAGCTGCGTACTCACTTAACCCATGCCACCTTTAAGAAGTAAAAGTCAGACTGTTACTCTTTCAAATTCAGTTTGTTTTATTTTTGAAATCTTTGTGATTAAATTATTTCATCCCCCTTATCATCATATCAACATAGGCATATCAACATATGCCCATAAAGTACGGTAAGCTATGATCATCATCATCAGAATGAAACAGTTTCTATTTAAATGATGTAAACGTTGGTTAATATAGGTTATAGTATTTTAAATGTGTATCTAAATATTTCATTACAAAAGCCTTGTAAAAGCGTAAATTGCTGTGTAATCTTTTATAAAGGAATTTTTCTTCAAAACTTTGAATTTTTAGACTTAAAACTATTTTAAATTTTATTTTAAAAGTTAGTCTAAGTTTCACACAATTTTTGTTAAATCTTTTTAACATATTCTCGCACATCCGTTTTACATGTAATTTGCATAGATTTACAAATTGTATACTATACATAAAAGAACCCTTATTTAGTTGCTCAGTTCTGTAAATAAGTTTATTTTTCCAAATTACATAATATTTATAAAAGAAACTAAATAAAAATGGGATGTTATGTAATGAAAGGAGTAGCTATCCAAATAACTTCGTTTTATATCGTGAAACGGATTAGATCTAGTGCATTTTGTCTGGAGTAGTCGTTTATTTAGGACAATGCATTTGAATTTAAAATCAGAATTTACATATAATCACGAAACTGTCTTATATGATAAGAACGACAGCACTTGGATGCATCGATCGTTGTTCTTGCCGATCCGGATGCAAACAAGCAGTTGTGGCGGAAGCGTGGTTAAATTCCGGGTTAGTAATACCGAATTCACTTTATCTATGTGTCTTTTGTGGTTTCCACAAAAATGCTAGGCTTTGTATGCAAATATACCTAAATATTTTAACGAGAAAATATGAATGACATTGGTCAGAAGTTTTTCACATAAATCTCTTGAATTGTAGGCTACAGTTTGCAACATCTTTGTATAAAAGTTTCCTTGTACGAAATAACGCATGGCATGAATGCTTTTTATCTAAGTTTAAGGGTAGATCAATTGATTGATAGTTTAATACGGGCGTTATAAGGAAACTTTTTTTGTATTTTAGATGAAGCTGTCGCTTCTGCATACAAAGTGCTTTAGAAAACTTTCAGGTAAAGCGTTAGAGAATTCTAAATATTGCAACTATTTTTAAAGGATTTTAAGGTAAATTGTACTATACGAAATAAAACATAAAATAGAAAATTGCGTTTTGTAGAAGTTTGATGCTTTTTGCTTTTGGATTGAAAGGCATTCGTCAAGCATTAGACGTTACCCTCAAGAAATATATTCTCGTTTTATTTTTATATTGAGAATAACGACTTCCTTCACCATAAATCCCAACTTGATAACTTGATATTCCACAACTTTTCGAGGGGAATCAGTTACTATTTGTATAAACGCAATCGTTTAAAATACACTACATAAAATTTAATTTAATGTTAAGCGTCCTGTATTACCATATTTCATCAATTAAATAATGATGTAATTAATGAATTGGGATGAAGTATCTGTAGGTTTATTACAAAAAATATTGATAGGTACACATCAGCGCCTTTCAACACATTTTATGTACCTACGATTAACCCTAAAAACCACATTTTCAATTTTCAACACGTGCTTTAATCTAGAATTCTGTCAAAGTTATTAAATAAATACGATTAAAGGTTCATAGTACTTTATATTTTTTAATCATTTTATTTTTTACACGTCAACCGTACTTATATTGCATCAACCGTTATATAAAGTGACACTTGCAAGGCCTATCTGCTATACATCTGATTGTATAAACCTGTGTACCCTAGTAAAATAGGAGGTATAGTAACGAACTACTTCCATAACTCAATATACCTATCCTTTTATATTGTATGTTTAAAGCTTGAGCATTTCATAAATTACTAAAATTGTAAAGACCGATTCATCCTAGAATAAAACATGTGAATCAGCCGACTCAAAAAAGGCAATCAAACTCTTATTGAAATTGATCTTCAGCTTTTTGAGTGATTGCAAACGATACAAATTAAAATCCACACCTCGTCTTACTCCGCAGCTCCAACGCAACCAACACAACCAAAAATCCCTGGAGTGTAGATATTTAACTCTTAAACATTTACTCAAAGTCCCATCCATGCACCCACGTAGTCAAACACATATTCACACACACGTAAGTACGCACACTCGTACCCACTCTCTCTCACACACACACACACACACGCACACGCGCAGCGCGCACGCGCCGCGCACGAGTCCGCGCCGGCGCCCGCGCACCAGAACGCGCACGCACACACGCACGCACGCACGCACGCACGCACGCACACGCACACGCACAGCACGCGACGCGCACGCGCACGCACACACACGCACACGCACACACACACACACACACACACACACACACACACACACACACACACACACACACACACACACACACACACACACACACACACACACACACTTTTAGTTCATTACGAAAATAAGCAACATTGTAAAACAAAAACACTGAGCTAATGTAAAAGATTAAAAGAAATGAAATAATTTTAATTTTTAGGGTTACTATGCAACCTCTTTCATACGTTCATAACGAAAACAGGCAACATTGTAAAACAAAAGCAATAATCTATGTCAGAATGACGTTTAACTCTTCATTTCAGATAGAGATTAATAGACATAAATACATTCTTAACTTAAAAATTCCAAAGCCGCTCGCTTCTATCGGATATCAGTAACACAGGTTAACCATTTTCCTGAATACGCTGCCACATTTGGTTTTCATTTTCTACCGCAATCGTGTAAACCACGGACTTAATGTGTCGTCATAAAAAATCCAATGGGTTTAAGTTGGGAGAACGTGGTGGCCAACTCACATGATCACCATTACCGCTACCTATCTATTTGATTCGGTACTGTTCATTTAAGTAATTTCGAAAAGGTAATGAAAATTGTGGTGGAGCCCAATCGTGCATGAACCACATATCTCCGAAACTGTAGAAGTAAATCCTCTAGTAAACCTGGCAGCTTATATTGAGGATGTTTCAAATAAATTTGACCGATTAGTCATTGTGGTAAAATGATAGGACCAACAATAATATTTCCTATTAAACCTGCCCCCACATTAATTCATGTTGAAATTGTCTAACTTTGATTGCATGCGGATTTTCGTCTGCATAAACGTGTTTGTTATGAAAATGACTTAGCCCTCTTCTTGTGAAAGACGCTTCATAGGTGAACAAGATACTTTTTGGAAAGTTAAATCAATTTCTGTTTGCGCATTGATAAATCGACAAAAAACTAATCTCACTTCACGATCATGGGGTAAGATGTCTTGAACTGGATGCTTGTGGTATGGATCTAACAGCTGTTCTCTAAGTGTTCTATTAATGCTAGTTTTAGACACTACTTAATCGTCTTGCACTTAGTTACGGATCATCTCCAATACGTTCTAAAGTGTCTGCTTCAATTTTAGGAATTCTTACAGAATCTTTTTTTTTTATTTCTGTTTACTTTCCATAATCAGCGGTTTCGGGCTAAGCGACCTTTTTTTCGAAGATGTCTCTCTACTGCAGTAAACGTTGCATGACTTGGTGTATGACGATTTGGAAACCTTTAAGGGTTACCTTTGACACCCTCTCGGTTATTTCCTTGAGAATATCCAAAAACCGATATCGTATCGGTATATTCTGCATTGATATATTGCCCGGCCATGACGAAAATTTAGATAGAAAATTTACTAGTTCCAACAAATTATTCATGCTACTATTTCGTATGTCTCCATAACTCAAAAGGTTATAGAAACAATCTAGAACGTAGGGAGTACTTACATAAAAATTTCGTTGAATAAGCTAAAGTAAAAGTTACGTAAATTTGACAGTAGTTTTATTTAGTTGTAACTACGGCAATATACCAATTTAGATATACCGATATGCTATTGGTTTTTAGATATTTTCAAGCAAATACCGAGAGTGTATGTCCATATTATGTCACACAAGGAAAAATCTTTTACGTTTGCCAAAGTCTCCAAAAAAATTGCAATACCTTGTAATAGCTTTCGACTCACTTAGACAATTTACATGCGTCATGAGCCTCAGTAGCTTCTAGCGACTTCAGTAAGTGTAGCGTCCTCCAGGTACCCTGTCTTGAAAAGTGTAATTTGAACCTATTTTCTGGAATGCAAATTCAAGAACAAAACAATCGCTAAGTGATTTATCTTGACTTGACTGACAATACTGTTACTATTACTCAAATTAATTGCTTACCTTACACTGACTTTCCTGGCAATAATTAAAACATTAGAATTTATTTACAAGTCTGATATTTAATTACTCGCAAACCTCAAATGTAATCAAAAGAATTAGCCGTCTAGTGGTAGGTACGTTGTGCTCTTTGACTGAGATAGGTTGGATGAGGTTAAGTGTTGCATCATGTGGGGCCGGTAAACAATGAAACTACTCAAATTAAAATTAACGAGCTTTGCACAATGGTGGTTCAGCCCGTTAATGTACTATTGTCGGAAAGAACCACCAATAAAACCCACTTTATTCATAAATAACACAAAAAAAACAATGCAAAAGGCTAAATATATATAACAAAACACCATTAAATCAGGTTAAAGTGCGTAAAAAATTATAACATTAAAAAATAAATAAATAAAAAGTGTTTAGCTACACATAAACACAATAGAAAAAAAACATGTAGTCTCACCCACAATTGTGTCATAAATAATCAGAATAAAAATCGTAATACCAAACACGTGGCCCTTTAAAACCAATCATGCCGGTCTTTAAGTAAATAAGCACATAAAACAATAAGGCAAATTACGGTACATATAAAATACAACAACAGTAAAATTTCGCCGGTGATAATAAGGTAAAGGCAGGGACAAAAGAAAATAGACAAGGAATTTACACGTACACCATTATTTAGTGACTACTAAATCATAAAACACATACGTACAGTTACAATAAATTACATATAAAAAAAAATTAGTTCGCAGGCAAACAATTCTACTTAAACAAACTGACACAAAAAACTCATTAAACAACGCCTTACAAAGGTAAGTTATAAATAAATCACAACATCGTGACCGATGCACAAGTTTGAGTACGTTAGAAAAATACAGCGCCCCTTTCTTAGGTTACACATTCATCTATACAACGATAAAAACAATAAAAATAAAATTCGAGGTGTTTAATGGTCATCTGGACCCGGAAGTATGTAAACACTTGGCAATTGCCTATTATAATTAGTAACCAAGGATTATCCTGTACCCGTTCGCCGGGCCCACTTCTACACAAATATAAATATAAACAACAAACAACTATGCTACTTCACCCAAATACAAGAGTGAGTCTTTTATTTTAGCAGATTTCAGCTTAATAAGCTCGCGTGCGAATGAGAAACCTTTGCAAGGCAATCTTTGATTTTTAATGCGTTACATAGGCTTGTGAAATTATTTGCTACGAGATTTCATTTATATAAAAATAACTACTTACACTTGAATATATTCTCTTTAGTTAAACACCTTACCTCCAACACGACGAATTACGATACGCGTTAAAAACTCGGCGACGCGACGATTAATTATAGATTAATTTTTGGAAAAACTTACATTAAATCCTACATAAAAAGAAAAGAACGAATTAGCGTTTTTGTTTTGCTAAAAGGTACACGACAAAATCTTTATAGACCGAGTGGGAGTTTCTAATTAAAACACATCAAAGCGTCCGGCTCATTCAAAATTTTAACAGCAACTGCCTTCCCCTCTGATTTCAAACTAACTACATCTACTCCGGAAAAACCACCACCGTTTTCAACTTTGACACCCTGTAGCTCGGTTATTATGAATTTTTGGAATAAAGTAAGTTTAGTTAAATCGACTTATTTTGAGTTGTACTCTATGTACATCGCTTTTTCCCCACTTCAAGAATTTTCAGATCCCGTTTTAATTATTCTATCTTTGTGCACCTATTTTAATTGTGCTTCTCATTGCACTACATTTTCCCGACCATGAACTTGACCTGCCGGCCTCTTATGTGAGCCCTGTTTTGTATGAGATCAACGCTTTATAGAGTCGCACGTATCCCAGATAAAAACCACTTTACTTCAATACAGAACTGAACCCCCCACCTTAGCTTAGAAGAACCCTTTTAGAGAGGCGCACATACGGCCTCTACCTTAGTGCCATTTTATCGAAGGCATTTATCGGTGATAAAAGTACCTGAGAAGCAAAATCCTTATGTTAGCCTGTATATGAATCAACGTGACCTTTCCTTGACCATAACTCTACCTTGATTCACAGAGACATTGACTTGACCTTGATTTAAACTGCACTCAACCTCAAAAAAATAAAGAACGGCGTAGTCAAACAGTAATTTTACCAGGTTAACCATTAATACGCCATGACAGGAGTCGAAAGGTACACAATTCTGTAAATTCAGACTATTATTTTATTATTATTAACAATTCCCATACATACGTTACACTCGAAATAGGATCAAAAATAATATCGAAAGCGTTTTAGTCGTACATTTCGTCTGAGATTAGCATACATAAATTTTAGACGGATGTAAGCAATAATATTTTTAATTCACATAGACAAAGAAAGTTCTACAATGCTTATTTTGTTGTTTCTGAGCAAGAATGTCTGGACCGCATATCTATCGTCAGCAAATATAAAAATCTTGAACACTGGATCTGTCGTAGAAATACTTCCATGTACCGCACAAAACGGCGAACGCGTTACAATAGCTAAGCTAGTCCTAGTCTCCTAGTCCTTAAAATTAATGATGTTTATCATCGAAGTAATAGTTTATTCCATTTGTTTCAAAAACAGCTTCAAAGGTTTTGATTATGTAACGTGTCAATTCTTGGCTGTTGTTACTTGTATTACAGTTTTGGATTTTGGTTGTTATTTATAAATTTTTTTACATTATTTAAGGTATATCTAAGTACTATTCTCTTTTTTCTTAATATTTAATTTTAGTCTAATACATTGATTCTTTTTGTTAGTAATATATGCGCACGGTATGTTTTTATTACACGTTGCCGGTATTTCATCTCAAGCAACCTTTACAGATATTACCATTTAGTGTAATTGTTATCGGAACGTATAAATTTATATAAAATATAAATAGAAAATACGTCATTTAAAAATCCCAAAAGCTACGTATTTTAGTTACATTCACCTGTCGTTTATGCGCAAGGCAATTTATGGAGTGTTCCTTTGTACGTTTAGTTAAAGATGCACCTCCCCGTAGTGCATTGAGTTTGCACCTGAAAGGTATGTAATTATCTTCTTTGCGTTCTTGTATTAATTTATGCCAAAAAAGACTCCAAACCCTGTAAGTTTGTAAATATGAAAACCTAAAAACTAATATTCATAGCCTAGATTAGATAACTTAAGTCATGCAGTTGTACACAAAATGGAGATTCTATAGTTGGAAAAACAGTTGTTTTGAGTTGGAATTTTATAAGTAGAATGGTACCCTTTTGATTTTACGTGTCGTTAAATCTTGGAAAAAGAAACATTGCTGAAAAATGTTTTACATTCTTCAGATCAGCAGTGGCTGAATAGAGTATACACTTTCTTTACTTTATGTTCATGTAAACTTTGTTGTAACAGCAACAATTAACATTTACCCAGCGATTTCTACATTTTAGCATTAATGATTTGTATTTTAAAATTAATAAATTGAACCTTCATGTCGTTAACTTTAACTTTAAAATATGGAATAATCAGTACCTTAAGACAGAACATTTGTGTTCGGGTCAATATGACCCAATCGCGTTCTTCTAATGTGCATAATTCGTTAATTTATTTAAATATTTCGTTGCCACTGCATGACTTTTATTTCATTATTCTAATTCCCTAGATTGATATTGGAAAATTATAATTAGTTTTTTTAAAATGCATCTGTTACACTCACTGTGTTTGGGTATATATGACCCGGTGATTTATGTGGTTCAAATTAGAAGAACGAGAAGCAGGTTATTATCATAGACGAATGTATTTTATTAGTTTTGTTTTATTTTCATAAATATAAATAACTTACATAATATTGCCACATTATTGCGCAATATTGCATGCGTTATTTGCGTACCGGTAAACAAGTTTATTTCTGTTGAGACTTGTCTATGGTTCCGCGTATAAATGCAGCCAGTGAGCATCTGTGTGTTAGTTTCGTAGTAAATATCAAACTTGATGCTGTATTCTAATAAGAAATATCTAACAATTGAAATTTATTATTGAAAATGTGTAGTGAGAGAGTGACCTTGAGAAATTGTTGTGTGTTTCTGATAGTGATTCTAATGCTTCTGAAGAAGAACACCATTTGTCCGAAACCGAGATATATAATAGCGAATCGGATGATGAAGTGGAAGCTACAATTTCAGATGAAGCTGATACGAATAATCACGTAACTTTAAAAGATGGCAATATAGTATGAATTCCTGGACGAACAAGGTATGCTACGTCGCGAATAATTGATATAAAATCCGCGTACTTCTTATACTTCACCGTTGTCCTTTTAGACATTACATCACGAATAAACCTGCTAAATACGGAGTCAAGATTTGTACTTTATGCGATTCTTTAACTGCTTATGCATATAACATACCTCGGGAAAAAAGAAGGTGAACCTCCAGAGAGAGGTCAAAGTAAAATAGTTGTGCTAGATCTTACTTATGGTTTAAAAGGTCACAACGTTACGTGTGATAATTTTTTTACCTCGTACGATCTGGGGCAGATGCTATTGAAAAAAAAAATAACCATGCTTGGCCCTATCCGCAAAAATAAGTCTGAATTGTCAGCCGCATTGGTCTGCAACAGGAAAGAAGTTCTTTCTTCAAAATTTTACTTTATGAAGGATATATCGATAGTTTCCTATGTTCCGAAACGGAATAAAAATGTTACGCTCATGAGCATCATGCACCACGATAGCGGATCAAGATCATAAAAAGTCGTTTCTGATTTTAGATTGCAACAAAACTAAAGGTGCTGTAGACAAGTTAATATAACATACACATGCAGACGGCAAACTAATAGATGTCCAATGACTATCTTTTACAATATCATGGACGTTTCAGCTTACAACGCTTATGTTCTGTGGTGCGAAGTAAGTACTACCTGGAATGCTGGAAAACTTATAAAACGGCGACTATTTCTTGAAGAACTGGGTAATTCCTTAATGACTCCATTATTGTAAGAAAGAAAATGTCTCTCTCGAAGTATTTCTGCAGCTGAAATGGTTATAAAGTTACGTTCTTCAGCCAGTAATGCCGAAGTAAGGGAACAATCAACCACAACCAAGCGTAAAAGATGTAATTTTTGTCCCTCTTCAAATATATATATATATATATATATATATATATATATATATATATATATATATAATAAAACTAATATGGTATGTTGTAATAACTCAAAATACCTATGTAAAGCTCATGTACATTACTACTGGGAAGACTGTAACAAATAAATGTATATACCTAACTACTACGTTTTACAGATGTTCTTTACATAACATTTATAATATGTAATAAAAGTAAAATAACGTAATAAAATGTAATAAATAATAAATACATCTTATTTCTTATTATTATTTACTGTTATATCAATTTAACGACAATAAAACGACAACTATAGACTCCCGGGTCATGATGACCCGAACACAATAAGTGAAACCAAAATGTTAACACAATAGGATGGTTAATATAAGCAGTGAACAACACACAGGTGCCAGTATTTGAAGAAGAAGCAGACATACGTTATTACTTACTTAAATATGCTTTTAGATTAGACATCTTAATTAAATATTTTACAAAGAACGAATGAAGAGCACACTTGCCTGATATATAACATTTACAGTACACTTTATTTTCCTTCATTCATATTCACACAGTAAACGCACAAACATTTCTGGGATATAAAGTACGCGAAAATAAAATAAAGACAGGCAGTCATAAAGAGGGTAGAAAATATGACTTACATTATGCATGTTCCTATATATTCCATATGAACATTAATACCGCTTTAAACAAATTGTTAATACCACAATTAAGTTGTTCAGTTTGAAGTAAATATCGTATTCGTATTAACATTTGTCATTTTTTATAAAAATAATCCAAACTGTACTTTGTTGTTGTCAGATTCCGTAAGACGTAACGTACGTGTCAATGTTAGCGTTTGTATGAGCTGGAATCGTGAGAGTGTGTATACGTGCTGAAACTAACGCTTATTTGCGAATCCATAATGGCGTGTAAAATGTATAGTACTCTTAAAGAATTTTAATATTTGACTTATATTATGTATATTTATTTATTTGGTATATTTCAGTAAGTCCTTCAAAAATCTTTGAGTAGTCAAACCACTATTGTTAAACACTTCTAAGCAGTACATATATAAGTTTTGCTCAATTTTGTTTTACACAAGTAAAATTATGCAAGTATAAAGTTCTTATTGTTTTTAATAGTTTAAAGATGCATAGATTTTCTATTGGTTTTAAAAAGTAGAATATTATACTTAAATACTCTATACATTCTTTAAAAAAATCGAATTTGTATGTGCAATCACTTTGAATAGAGTGCACAATCTATAATTGATGTTCATTAAAATAATTAGTTCAATTACAGCAAACGTTATGAAATACCAGTACATTAACTTCCACTAGATTTATGCACCAAAAATAGGCTTTTTGCACAACTAATCTGGTGGATTAATACCCTACCAACCCATTCCACGATATTCTAATTGTGTATAATTAATTGACAATTTAATTGCTTCTTTAATAATATTAAGAATATTCTATTACCAATGAAGACATAACATGCAAAATAAGTTTTCTATCAATCTAGCTTACTAGCTTATTTCTAATGTATTATGCACTAGAAATAATTATTGCGTAAAGTGAATATTTTTATTTACATTGCTTACTATGAACGTCAAATTATATTTTCATTCTACTAAAACCAGTATAAAGAAAAATAATCACTATTTGTCGGTTTAGCTAATATTATTAACATGATTTGTATTTAATCATGTATTAAAAGACAACTTATTTTCTATAACTAGTAAAGTACGATACAAGCTTCGCATATAATTAACTGTAATGTATAACCATAAAAGAAATTATCAAATGCCCTTTGAGTTCTCGTAATTCTGAGTTTATCAGTGACGTTGTAGTGACTTTATATAACAAAATTTCTACATTATGTATTAATCTTGCACTGAATCGTATCTTGAACTGCAGGGGCGGTAAGCGAAGTAAGCATTGCTTCGGAGCGTTTCGTCTCTTGGGGCACCAAAAATTACTAGCACATTTTAAAATTTTTAGTACATATATATATATATATATATATATATATATATATATATATATATATATATACATTTCTAGGAGTTAGTCAATAGTCAGGTCAGATTTCGAGGGTTGGTGATTTATGTACTTTCGGCATAGCACAATAAACAAAAATGTGTCACCATTTAGTACTATTTTATGATAGGTTTATGATCCACACCGCCTACTTTAAAAATTAAATTATAAAAATGCAAAGTATTCACAAATACTTAGTATCTTAACTTAACTTAACCTTCACGCCAAAAAAATTCCTGCCTCTTATTTATTTTTCATTCACAATATTTCTCCATGCTTCCCTATCTCCGCATACCTCCCTAGCTTCTGCAAGATTCATACACTGTCTCTGACATTCCCTTTTATTTTTAAAACTCCTTATCTTTCTTTCCTTTACCATACATTCTACTACAACGTGATCAAGCTCAATTGTACTGTAGTGGTATGACAAAAATCCCTAGTTGTTAATATTGTTGTGTTTTGCATTTGGTTGCTTTGGATTTTATGTCAGTGTATGTCATATTATACCTTCGTTTTTCACTTTTGTATTTTCTTGGTGCCGAAATGTTACAATTTAATGGCGGTCATTTTGAACATATACTGTAAAGCAAAGTGTGATAACTAATGTGTACCTAAGAAGTTAAAAAATTTGTAAAAGACATTGCCATTCCATAAACATGTACTGTAAATTTGATTTAATTATAAGGAAATTATAACATTTAAATACTTAAGATTCATTATTTTGTAATGATGTAATCCAATCATTAAATAATATTTTATTTATTTTGTTGTATTTTATAGGGATGAAGTCTAATCAAATACAAAATAGTCATTATTTAAATTAAGATAATATTTTATAATATGTATAAGTTAATGACCTTCATACAGATTTGAAACTGATCGTAGTTTTTACTCGAACCATGCTCTACAGTAGCTAGAGCAATACAGCTTCTTACCAACCTATCAGTGGTACCAACTTAAATATTTTGATCACGTGGTATACACTTGAGATTGATCACTCTGTACATTCAGCCAAGTTTTACGCGGCCCACCAGACCCGGCTTTTCCCTATCCTGACCCACATATATTTGCTTCGTTAATCTTGCGTTGTTCATTCTCTCAATGTGACCAAACCAACGTAATGTACTACTTTTATATCTATCCATCATCGTCTTTTCCATGCCACACTCAGTCATTATGCATTCATTCTTTATCTTGTCCCGTTTTACCACATGCGTTTCTCAGGAATCTCATACCCACGGCATTTATTTTTCTTTTGTGCTTATTTTGACATACCCATGTCTCACTTCCATACAGTACTGATGGGACAAACACGCCATTATAGATAGCTCGTTTCGCAGCTAGGTTCATGATTTCGCTTCTCAATATCGTCCACATACTTCCAATCACTATCCTTTCAGCATTGACCCTTCGTCCAATCTCGCCCTCCATTATACCATCTGCAGAAAATATTCCACCCAGCTCGTCCATTTGCACCACAATTTCATCTTGCAGCGTAAATACTCCACTCTTCTTTCCACGTTTACCTTTAGGTCCATGCTCTTACTGACTGTATCAAACTTTCTCAGAACGGTTTGTAGCTCATCCGCACTGTCACTTAATAAGACTGTGTCATCTGCATACACCACAAGTCGAACATTTACGTCACCAACCATTACACCATTTGTATCGGTCTAACTCATTTGTCCATGCATACATTGAACAACCACGGTGACATGTATTCACTCACATCTCCTCTCACCCTAACACATGCCAAACTACCGTTGTATACTGCCCTTATTCCATTTATTAGACCTTTATTTACGCCATATTCATTTAATATTTGCCACAGCTTCTCCCTATTCACTCTGTCGTATGCTTTCTCCAGATCTACAAACGCACATAACAGTTTCCTTTTTATCCTTAAACAATTTTCGATCACCTGCTGGAGAGAAACCATCTGATCGACACACCCTCTCCCTGGAATGAAGCCACCCTGCACATCCCAAATTTTAGTTTACGTAGTTTCTCGTACTCTATCAATCAGAATCCTTCCAAATACTTTACCAGGTACGCTGCGCAAACTTATTCCTCTGTAGTTTTTGCAGTCACTTTTGTTCCCCTTACTCTTAGTATCTTTATCTTTCATTTGGAGCTTTTCGTTTAATCCAAAATGGATGACTAAATTTACCCATAAATTGCACAAATATGTATTTATTAGGGTATTTAAATGATTCAATAAACTGTGTTCATGTTTCTGCATTTAAATACTTAATATTTGAGTGCCAGATGCTTATTTTCCAAGGGATGCAAAATTATATTTAAATAATTTTTTCTGCACTCACTTCATTTTACTGAAGATTTTGAACGAAACAGTTCTTTGGTTTAGGTAGTTAAGAAAAAAGTGTTTTTTGAAAAACTATTTTCTTTGTTATAATAGTGATAGACCATACTGCCTTAGTGGTGTTATTGTTATACATATATTTTTCTAGTGCAATATATACTTGGGCAGTTGAAATTTTCTGTCTTTATAATATTTACTTATATAAGCAATTCATGTTTATTCAACATGAAATTAACACATAAATATTCAGTTTAATACAATTTTTAACTTAATAATAAATATAAACATAGAAATAATAATTAATTAATTTATTTATTTTTAAAAAGGCCATGGATTAATACAATTTGTTTTAATACACCACATGTAATTATGCATGTGTGGTCAGTCACTTAACTTTACCATCAAAAAATAAGTTTGAAATTTAAAGAACAAATGATCTTTTGTAATGGTAAATGATATTCAAAACAACTTCCCACTAAGCAATGAACGTAACATAAAGTTGAGAAAATGTTCTATTGTTTCCCTAATATAACTTCATCTTATGACGTATTATTTACTTCAAGAAGTGAATTTTTTTCTAGGATGTGTACAACGTTTCAAGAGAGTTACATTTTTTCTCAGTAGTTACGTTCATTATGGAAGTTAAACCGACGTCTTTATAGAGTAGGAAACGATAAATTCGGCACATAGCCCTACCTCGTGAAACGTTTGTTGTAAGTTTATTTGTCACCTTCCCATGACGTTAAAAATAAACTGATTTAATTGCATTAACGGTAACGTATATATTCCGTAAGAAATATACCTACGAAGCACCAAATGCAAAAGCATGCGCTGCGTATACCTACAGCTATGACACATACCTAAAGCACATTAGTGTGTCTCCGAAGAACGAAAAGAGTATAAATATATATATGTTCTCCAGTATCGAAGCAAACTTCTATTCATTCTTGTTGTAGTACGAAAATCTAACTGAATGCTTCCATCATTATTAAAGACATTGTATGTATCTTATCGATTATAGTAGGTTTCCAGTTAACAATATTTGAAGTATAGAATGTCTGCAGTCCTTGAGACGTAACGTTACAAAGCTTTGAAAAAAGTTACTCTAACGTCATTATGCTTAGTAGGTTATTTCTAATTTTTGATATTTCTTTATTTTATTGATTGAAAGGATAAACGGTGGTGGGTAGTAAAAAGCTTTCTGGTAATCAGAAAACGAAAGGCGGTTAAAGATTTAGATGAAGATTCCTTTCATCTTTGTGATACGGATACGAATATGAATTACGTATTAACATCAAATTCGGTAGAAAATTTATTAGCAGCGGAAGAAGCAGTAGAAACAGAAGAAGAAACCGCAGCAGTAGAAGAAGCAGCAGGCTCTACTGCCGAAGCTAACCAAGAATCTGATACAAATTGGAATCAAAAAAATTACTACGAATTGCATCAAATGTTGCGTGATCCTATTACATGGCCTTCATATATTAGTGATAATACTCGAAAATTAGTTCAAATTTGTAGAAACAAACATAAATTACCCTTTAGGTAATAAAGAAAGAAAGTTTAGCAATCAATATTATTACAGGAAATTGTCGACTTCCGAATTAAAGCACCGAAGATGGTTCGTCTATTCAAAAATAAATAATAGTTCGTCTATTCAAAAATAAATAATAGTGTATTCTGCTTTTGTTGTAAATTATTTAATTCTAATTTAGCAAGTTTATTAATTAGTATCGGTTACTCAAATTGGCAAAATCTTTCAAAAACTTTGCAGTCATGAAACCCATTTTAAGAATTGACTGAGCTTGAAAAACCGTTAAAAAATTACACAACAATTGACAGTCAAAATGAAAAATTACATGAATTAGAAAAACAACATTGGCGTGGTGCACTTGAACGTATAATAGAAGTAATAAAATATTTTTGCAAACAATGTCTTCCACTAAGGGGTAAATCCGACAATTTATTTTCTAATAATAATGGAAATTTTTAAAACTTATTGAATCATTAGCAACGGGAAATGAAATTTAAAAATAAAGTCCATTATTTAGGAAAAACAATACAAAATGGAATTAAAAGTATTTTGTTAAAAAATACTTTAGATAATATTTTACTTTCAGTAAGAGAAGCAATAGTTATTTACCTAACTAGTCCGGAAAGTTAATTTTCCCCCATGAGCATTTTGTTTTAATACGAATTCGGGAAAATATATTCCGAACAAGTTAGGTACAAAGTTTTTTATAACCAATAAATTAATAAAATTAAAAACAAATAATTTAACATTGTAGTGTTGCATTGTTGTTATGGTTACATGTCAACAAAAATTCTCTATTTTCTATAAAATTATTTTTGTTAAATTTGTGAAAAATGAGCGATTCTGAAGAAATTCTGACGCCACCTGATGTTAAAGAAGCAGCCATTAAGGCAGCATTGAATTTGCGCCCTCAAAAAAGTCAAGGGAGGTATATGACCACCTATTAGCATTTCAATTCTGCTACCAACCATACAACGTAAAGTAAAAAAAAACGCAGTGCGGGAAAACAAGTTTTCGGTGCATCGGGAAATAGGTGCCTATTTTAAAGTTATGAGTACAAAGTACGCCAGACATTAGCAAAACTGAATAAATGTTTTTAATTGTCAGGTTCGTTAGTACAGACAATAAAAAAGTTAGTATAAGAGAACTTTGTTTGGTTTTGTCAATGTAAACGATACAACTGGGGTGGGCTTACAGCTTATATAATAAATAAATTAAAAGAATTAAATTTAGATATTAACAATTTGACGCGACAAGGATACGATAATGGTTCCAATATGAAAGGAAAAAACAATGGGTTACACCGCCATTTTTTAAATATAAACCCCAGAGCGTTTTACATTCCTTGCTCCAGTCATTCTTTAAATTTAGTAGTAAATGATGCAGTAAAAGTAAATTATAAAACTATAAATTTTTTTAGTATTATACAAGAAATATCTAATTTTTTGCTGCATCATGTAAGAGGTATTAAAAAAGTATATACTAGATTTTACTTTAAAACATATTAGTATAAAAAACTAAATTTTAAATTTTATGTAAAAAAATAAGACATTTTGAAATTGTGTGTTCGCTAGTACTTTGGCACGAAATACTAAATAAAATAAACATAATTAGTAAAATACTTCAATCAGTAGCTATAAATATTTCAGTTGCATTATTAAGAATAGAAAATTTAATAGTTTATATTCGAATTTACAGAGAGGAAGGTTTTGATAAAATATTAGAAACTTCACGGGAATTATAGCGAGCTCTTTTGAAATTTCAGCTGGAATTCAAAGAACTGTTAGAGTAACAAAACGAAAACGGCAACATAACTATGAAAATATGGACGAAACTCCTGAAGACCCTCAAATATTATGTAAACCTTTGATTTAAGTTCACTAGATATTCATCTGACCACTTACGTCAGAAATCCTTAAGCATCCTCGGAGTAAGTTTCCATCGATTAAGGCTCGAAATTGATGTCTCAGCATAGCTCTCGTCTGGAACAGTATCCAACGGCTCACCTACTAAAAAATAACCTGGAGTGAGAGGCAGTGGGTCGTTTGGATTGTCACTTAGAAATGAGATAGGACGAGAATTTAGACACGCTTCTGTCTGAGCCAGTACTGTTGAGAGCTCATCGAAAGTAAGTGTGGTGTCTCCAATTACTCGTTTTAGGTGTGCCTTAACTGAAAGGACCTGCTTCCCATGAACCTGCAAAGTTCGGGGCATGGGGTGGTATGAAGTGCCACAACGTACCTTCATTTGCTAGCAATTAGACAATTTCGTCGGATAGCTGCGACTTAGCACGGGTTAACATCTCTCTCAATTCCTTCTCAGCTCCTACGAAGTTTGTACTGTTGTAAGAATATAGGTGCTCACAATATCTTCTTCGGGTCACAAATCTCCGGAATGCAGCAATAAATCCAGTTGCGGTTAAATCGGACACAGCTTCTAGGTGTATGGCTCGCGTTACCATGCAAATATACACACAGGTGTATCCTTTGTATGATTTTGCACCTCGACCAGAGAAAATCTACGCCTGTTTTACGAAAGGGTTTGTCGGGAACCAATCTACATTCTGGAAGCAGGCCCATAAGCTCTTCGTTATTTTGAGGAGCATACCTTGTGTAGCTAGTGTCCTCTCTGTAATATCTTAACAAGTTCTCTGGCACGAATAAACCAAAACCTCGCTCTCAAAAAGTTCAACATAAGTTTCGGTCCGCCATGAAGAGTTTTGGTATGGGCGTCAGGATTATTAGCATAGTGATATGACTATCACTAGGTAAAATCACAGGATGCTTCTTCGCAAAATCTTCTTGGCCTTGATTTATTCGGCCACTTACTCTTAAAGTACCATTTCCGTCCAGAAATGCACTAAGAGTATGAAGGACGCTTCTGTTGAGTACTTCTCCACGAGACTTTAACTGCTTTAATTCCTCTTCAAAGTATAACTCTTGTGTCTTTTTTATACAAATTTGTAAAACTGCTTTACTCTCCTCTGTTGACACTACTTTATTAATAACTCTTTCTCCTTTTGGTATTTTAAGTTTTAAAAATTTCCTACAATATGACAAAACTCTTAATAACTTAGAGACTAGAAAATCTTGCCAGTACAAATTCTTCTTTAATTTGAACTACAGCAGCTAAAGTTTTCTTGGGCCCCCCTTCCTCGTTTGTTAGGTAACCTTGGTCAACCTTGTACTCATTTTGATGACGTAGAAAATTTGGACCATCCCACCACAAATTATGAACAGTAAGCTCAGCGATAGACAATACCTCTAGAGGCACAATCTGCGAATTCTGATCTGTTTTTATATGGTTCCATTGATCACGATCTAATACAGTCAGTATCTCGGACACCCTGTTGCCCACGAATGTTGCCCATCGATTTGGTTCTCCTCTTAACCAAGCAAGAGCCACAGTTGAATCTGACTGTGAGTATAAGTTTGTCTTTGGAACGTCCATAATATGTGAAACCTCATGAATCAATTTCGCTGCCAGCACTGCCGCATAAAGCTCCATTCGAGGGATTGAGATTTCCTTTTCGATTGGCGCTACCTTAGTTTTTGCAGTCAACAGTCTTACAGAAATATCTTCAGTTCCTTTGCATATCAGGTATACGGCTGCAGCGTAAGCTCTCTGAGATGTATCGGCAAAGACGTGCAGTTCTCTCAACTCATTATTTGTCGTCTGCAATCACCTTGGAATATTAATCTTATTAACCTCATTTAATGAAGATCTGAATTCATTCCATTCATTCAGCAACTCTGGAGTGAGATCATCATCCCAGGCTAAGCCAGACTGTCACAATCTTTGGATAAACAATTTGGCGATTATAATAGTGGGTGCGATCCATCCCAAGGGGTCGTAGAGTTTGACTGTATCTGACAACACCTTTCGCTTTGTAGTTGGCTTCTCTTGCTCCGGTAAGTTGAAAGAGTATTCGAAGTTGCCTTAAAAACAATGACTGATCTGTCTGTTTGTCTGTTTCAATATGATCTAGCAGTTTAGGACTGTTACTGCACCATTTCTGGAGTTGAAATCCATCATTCTCCATCACCTTCGTCATTTGCTCGGATATTTCAATAACAGCTGTCTCTCTCTGGCACCCGGTTAATGAATCATACATATAATAGTCTGCCCGCGTAATTCTTGCAGCTTCTGGGTACTTTTCTTATTCATCTTTTGCTACTTGTAAGGATTTCACTGCCAGATATAGTGCACACGATGTTCCAAAATTAAGACGCAATAAGCGGAAATGTTCAATAGACCCTTCAGGGTTCTGGCGCCATAAGATTCTCTGTTCTGCTCATTTACTAAGACTTGACGATAAAGTTGTTTATGATCCGCTACGATACAAAACGGATGTAGTCTCCAACACATTAGAATATGTCGTAAGTCCTGTTGTAATTTTGGGCCTATTAAAAGTGAGTCGTTTAATAAAACATTATTAACCCCATTACACGAAGCATCCAAAACCACTCTCAGCTTTGTGGTTTCTTCATCTCCCCTAACTACGGCGTGGTGAGGAAGATAAACTGCAAGCGGGGTTTCAACGTCTTCCCTAGTTTCTATCTTCTCTATGTCATTTTGCTCAAAGTAGTCTTCTCTAACGTTTCTGTATTCCTTCTTTAGTGATGGGTTTCTCCTTAATCTTCTTTCTAGCAGCTGATATCTTCGGTATGCTATTTCTTTAGATTTCCCATATTTAACTTTAACTTGCTCACATTTAATCTCTTCCTTTGTTAGTGGCTTTCCTAACATATCTGGCTCTCTTTCTTTCCCAGAATTGTTTTAGAAGTAGATCTTCCTTTAATTTAAGGCCAGATTTATCATCCTGGGATTGGCAGCTCCTCTCGTGTCTCACGTCCGGACAAGGTCCATCCTAGTTTGGTGTTTTGCGCAATGGGGCCACTTTTCGATGGAGGTCTCATTAATTCGTTCAGCATAATCTCACTATGAACTTCTACACCTACGGTCACATTTATTTTGGTGGGTTGTTAATATTTTGGATCCGCGAGGAGTAAATTTTCAACTTCGAGCCAATTCATAATGGATATCTTACTAGCAAGAAGAAACGATGTTAGTGAACTTAAAACAAGGGCACTGACTAATAGAAAACTTTGAATCATGAAGTGATTCTAAATCAAAAACAACCATACTCTTGGTCCTAGACTGACCGTCACCTACTCCAGATACTAAACCATTAACAGGTATTTTCTTAAGACCTAAAGATTGTACGGTGCTGTCACTTATGAATGACGCTTCAGAGCCCTGATCTATTAATACATGCATGATTTGTGAATAGCCATCTGCTGATTTGGCTCTGACCAACGAAGTAGCCAGTAACACCTCTGACTGATTCAAGTCTTGGGCAATATGAGCCATTATGTTTTTCTCTGTACCCGACTCTTAACTAAGCGATTTCTCAGTGCTCGTATACGAAGCGGTTGCTTCTAGGCGTAGACCTCTCTCAAAGTGGAGTAATGTGGTGTCTTCACCACAACGACAACACGTAGCCTGGTGGCAGCCTCTTACATTGTGGTTGGGAGACAAACAATTAAGACAATGTCCCATGGATTGCATAAACTCACATCTTTCTTCGAGGGAGTTGCTACCAAACTGTTTGCATTGGTACAATAAATGTTGGCTCGAACAGTACGCGCATACTACTTTATTGTTTCCCTTATTTTCTTCTAAAACAGTTGAGTGAGGTGACTTTTGTTTAGATACTTGTTTAATTGTATTATTTTGAGCAAATTTTGTAGCGATTTTTACTCAATCCATCGTCTCTAATGTTCGGAATCTCATCTCTAAGAACTTAACTGCTCCCATGTAGGCAAATCTTCTAAATCAACATGACAAACCTCAATCTCCCACTGCCTTCGGAACTCGTAGTCAAGTTTGGATATCACTAAATAATTTCCGCAGCGGCGGAGGTCAACCGGGGGGTGCGGGGATTGGAATACGGAGTACCAGCCGCAGGTCGGAAGGTCCGGTGGATCTTCCCCGGAAATGTTCGGAAAATTTGAGTTCGAATACACAGTTTTAGCGCTCCCAATTGGTACAAAACAGTTGTAATTAATCACATTAAGTCGTTTATTTTCGGTTTAATCGATTATAATTCAAACTAACACACCTTTACAGAAGACTACATAATATAAGGTAATAACCTCGGTCGGCTAACCTTACTAATGGGGGATTAAATAAAAATAATAAGTAGTCGTAAATTTGTAATGTATTTATAAAAAATATGTAGAGTTATATATAAAGTAGTCCACCGACACCATCCCCTCCACTTTTTTACGCCACAAACCCCGCACCCTGGGACACCTTCCCCTCCACTTTTTGTACTCGCCCACGTGGGAGGCGTATATTTTGAGGGTGGGGTCGGCTTCTTTTCGGGGGTCATTTTCAACCCTTGAGCGGAGTTGAGCCCCTAATTTGGTTGTATTACGAGCCTTTTTGGCTGTATATCCCTTGGAGGTTAGGAAATTGCCCGTACATGCAGTGTTCTGATTGGAGCGATTAAAACTAGGCCACACCCCACTTTTAACCGATTGGGCGTACGTGCACCCGCCTCTCTGACTTCTGATTGGTCCTTAGCCCCACCACTCAACCGCTGTGCTCTGGAGGACTTAGTCTCTGCATTCTGATTGGTTATCACGGGAAATTTGAAATAAGGGGGCCCTAATGCTAACTTTTAAGACAAGTGTAGATCTTCAAAACTTGTTTTCGGGTCTTCGCCCCTGTCGCGTCCCCCTGGTTCGAAATGGTATGGCGCCCTAACCTTATAAGACAAGTGCAGAAACCAGTTCTTGGGGCTAAGCCCCTATCGTGGCCCCCTTGGTGCAATTGCATGTGGGTTCTAACCTAATCTTACATGTGTAGGCCTTCGCCCCCGTCGTAAAAATTTGTACTCTAATAAGGTGGCCCTAATGCTAACTTTAAGACAGGGCAGGTCTGTGTTCCTTCTCTTGGTCCCCATTGAGTTAAAATTGATTTTTAGCGCCATCTAGTGGCGTATCGACTAATGAACATTTTCTGTACCTCACTAAACACATTTTCTACTTATGAATGGTTGGATATAAACTGGCTATTGCTTTCCCATCATTAACTAATTTAGAATGTAGACCTAATTATCTCTATTACACTTACTGCAGTCCGTATTCACCTTTCACTTTCGCACACTACTTAGAGCCACCGTATATGAATTTGTATACAAAACGATGTTTGTTATTTACATACATTTTTTAAAATGATTTCACCTACATGATAAAACTGTTTTTATGGAATGCAGTTTATTATTATTAAACAGTTATACAACTTGGAAATTGGAAAGTAACAATCACCCGTCAACATCGTGTTAATCAATGTGTTTACAAATATTTTTAAAATTTGCATTAAGCCCCAGATATTAGGTGGAATAATAATGATTTTCTACCCTAGTGTTTTATACATTCAGTCATCACCATTACATTCGAAATTATTCCTGATTTATCTGTATATTCAATTACTCGCGCGCGCCACACACTCGACACACACACGCACACGCACGCACGCACACAGTCACGCATGCACGCAGCGCGACGCACGCACACACACACACACACACACACACACACACACACACACATCACACATCACACATCACACATCACACATCACACATCACACATCACACATCACATCACACATCATCACACACATCACACATCACATCACACATCACACATACACAAATTGCTTTTAAATAAATAAATAAATGAGCTGCGATTAAGTAACCAGGTAATTAGACATTATAAATAAACACAATATTGCAGATTTTTTCAGCTAGTATTTAAGTTGTGCTGATAACAGAATACTCTTTAGTATCGATTAGCGTTTCGAGATGGAAGGTCAGTTTAAATATCAAAATGTACTGCGATACAGCTTTTGAAAAATTTATCTGGTTTTACGGCGAATGGCAACTATTATCCAAATATCTCTAAGTGGAATTTCAGAAAAGATTACCCGATATGGAACAATTTGAAGGAAAAAAACCGGTCTTAATAAGAATTGACGATCTAATGCGCGAGACTAACGGTTCGGTGGCTGATATTTTTACAAAGGGTTGCCATCATAGAAATCTAAGCGTGTTTTTCTTAACGCAAAACATATTTCATCAAGGATGTGGACAGCGAGATATTTCACTCAACACTCATTACATAATCCTGTTTAAGAATCCACGTGACAGGGTACAGATACAGCTTTTAGCAAGACAGATTTCACCTGACAACCCGAAATTTTTAGAGGCAGCGTACTAAGATGCTACTTCTAATCCGCACGGATATTTATTGTTCGATTTAATCGAAGTATGGCTACGCTATAGAACAAACATATTCGGGTCTCAAGGTATTTGCCAGGTATATACAGCGAAAAAAGGGCTTAAGCCTCACAGTCATAAAGATTACATCATATATGATGGTTGACGCTTTAATCGAAAGCACCGATATACTGCGCGCATTAGCCAGATTAAGTAAAAGTTAACGTGACGCTTTATTGAAATGTCTGAATTTTAGAGGCAGAGTACTAAGATGGTACTTCTAATCCGCACGGATATTTATTGTTCGATTTAATCGAAATGTGCTACGCTATAGAACAAACATATTCCGGTCAAAAGGTATTTGCCAAGTATATATAGCGACAAAGGGCTTAAGCCTCACAGTCATAAAGATTACATCATATATAATGGTTGACTCTTTAATCGAAAACACCGATATACTGTGCGCATTAGCCAGATTAAGTAAAAGTTAACGTGACGCTTTATTGAAATGTCTGAATAGTAAGCAGGTGGAATGCATTTGCGAATGTGCACATAACATTTTAAAAGATCGTCAGCTGATCAGAAGCAGCGACTCTCTCAACATAAGCACACTTTAAGGCGACTGCCACAGAGAGGTGAATTTATAAAAAAGAAGAAACAGTTTCTCGTACAGAAGGGCGGCGCGTTTCTACGACATGGATAAAGTATTAAAAACCAGAATGATCGACCATGATAAATGGCAGCAGTACAATCAGGTTCTTCAAAGATATATACACTTTTCCAATCAGTTACGTCAGCCCACTAGTATAACAATAAGCGGTGATGAAGATGATATTAGAGATTCGCCGACGGCAAAGGTCTGGCAGACGACGAGATAGTATCAACACTGCCTGTTTCATATAGGAAGAAAGGTGAGGCCTTCTTGCGTATACTGAATGAGGGCGGTGATGTATTTTGGGATAAAAGGGTACTGTCACAATAAAAGGTGAGATCATCCATCATTGTAACATTATGCATCTGGTTCACGAAACGTTAAGACAGCGAAAAGTACAAACCCACACGGCTGGCGACAGTTTGCGACGTACATTAAAGAAATAAATATACCACCAGAGTTTATCGGAAATACTCGAAGATGTGATGTTACTGTATCACCTAACATTGAACCGAGCCTCATAACTATAGGCGAGAATTACGATGCCGATAGTGAATAGAGGGAAACCCCGCGAATATCCGTTCGAAGAAGAAGACTTTCACTAGATTGGGATACGTGGAGAACGTAACGTAACATGGATGCTGTACACTATGATATATAAAGGGTAGATATGGTGAAGTGAAAAATGGTTGCAGGCTCAGGAGGCTTATACGGTTCGTAAACCTGTCAGAAAAAAAACTTCCGCGAAATAAATATATGGTGAGCAACATTTACGAGCTGTGGCACGCGCATCTTTGCGATATGCAAAGTTTAAGTAAACACAATAGTGGATACAACTACATACTAACGGTTATTGATGTGTATAACAAGAGGGCCTGGGCGAGAGTTCTTAAAACGAAGACAGCAGCATCTGTAATTGAAGCATCACCGATATTTTTAAGGAAAGTGGTAATACACCGGCAAATCTACAGACGGATAAAGGCAAGGGCCTTGTGGCGGTCAGTGTACAAAACTTTTCAAGAAACAAAATATCAACTTCTATGTAACAAATAACCCTGATGTAAAATCATCTGTAGTTGAAAGATTTAATAAAACATTGAAGACAAAGATGTGGCGTTATTTCACCTACAAAATTCCTACATGTATATTGTTGTGCTCCAAAAACTTCTGACTGCTTAAAATAGCTCTCATTCAATTATAAATATGGCCCCTGCGGCTGTAAACGATGAAAACATTTTGGAAGTGTGGAATAACCTGTACGCGAAAGGCTTAGGCACATCACGTCATCCTAAATATAAAGCTACTTTGCTTACAAAAATATTTATTAGTCTATACATCACTAGATGGCGCCCCTTTCCAACCAGGGGCCACGACAGGGCTAAGGCCTACACTTGTCTTACAGGACTAGGGCCTCTCATTAGAATAAAATTTTCAGCCAGGGGCCCAGTCAAGGTGGAGTGCAGATCCTCGTACAAGTCCCGTCTTAAAGCTAGCATTAGGGTCGCCATACCATTTCCAACCAGGGCCCGCGACAGAGGCGAAGGCCCGAGAACAAGTTTTGAAGATCTACATTTGTCTTACAAGTAAGCATTAAGACCCCTTATTTCAAATTTCCCACCATAACCAATCAGAGTGCAGAGACTTAGTCCTCCAATCAGAACACAGCGGCTGAGTGGTGGGGCTAAGGACCAATTAGAAGCCAGAGAGGCGGGTACACACACGACCAATCGGTTAAAATGGGGCGTGGCCTAGTTTTAATACCTCCAATCAGAACACTTCATGTACGCGTAGTTGCCTAACCTCCTAGGGGTATACAGCCAACAAGGCTCTTAATACAACCAAATTAGGGCTCAACTCCGCGCAAGGGTTGAAAATGGCCTCCGAAAAGAAGCCGACCCTACCCTCAAAATATACGCCTCCCACGTGGGCGAGTACAAAAGTGGAGGAAGGTGTCCTTGGGGCGGGGCTTGTGACGTAAAAAGTAGAGGGATGGTGTCGGTGTACTACTAATGTGTTCTAAAACGAAAATAAAATATTTGATTAGTAAAAATAAATCTTAAAAACGTTAGGAACTAAAAACTTAAAAAAAATTTAACATAATTAAAACATAACTTTTGGGTCGTATTGTAAGCTACAACTACCACATACATACGTTTTTCAATATTATTGCCGTATTAAATTAAGAAAGATGCAAGACAAGTATAAAATAGCTAACTCAAAAATATTCAAAAACATTAAAGTAAAATCAAAAGAAATAATGTTTGGGATTCAAAACAATTTCAGTTTACACAATTGAAAAAGTTGTGTTTTTACAGTACCTACAGATGTTCTAGTATAAAGCAAAGGTGTTGCGTCGTACTGTCGTCTTTTTAATAAATTCGTCACAAAGATTGTCAATGTTAATGTTACTTATAATATCTTTATGGACGTTTAGAATAAGTATGTCATTAAGCCTTTTTGTGTCATAGTAGGTCTAAGATAGGTCTTAAGTCTTCTTAATGGAGAAAACGACCGTTCTGCAGTGTAGCTAATTACGGGTATTGTTAAAATTATTTTAATAAACTACGTATTCTGGCAAAAGGTCTTGGAGGTCTTTCTCTTTTTTACAAGGTTAACGGCGTCATCAATGAAATTTAGGCTAACTTTTGTCTTAACGTGAGTCGTTCGATATCAAAGTCGTCTTTATAATAAGAAATAATACAATTAGCTAATGCGTCTTTAGCTTTACTAATTGCAAAGTTTTCCATTTTAATTAAATGGTTTAAAAGTTCCTCTGAAAATCTATTAGAAAGACTCGATAAAGGCATATCTAAAAATTGGTAGTAAATATTTCTGTAGTATGCTTCAGGATTTTCGAAAATGTTACTAGTTGAATTGCGTTCGTCTAATCTTCTCGGTAGTTTGTCGGTTAGGAGATTCCTGACAAAATTAATTAGGTCTTTTATAAGTGACAAAAATCTCTAACCACCAAAATTTTTTAAAAGAGTCTTGGACAGCAAGATTAAGAGTATGTGCCGTACAGTGCACATACAAGGCACGCTCCTCATCGAGGAAAATTCTTGTTCAGTCCTGAGACATGCCCACTGACGTTCACTGCCCCATCGTAACACTGTCCACGACAATATGATAAATCCAGGTTGTGGCGTGTAAGTGCATCTTCGATTATGTTTCTGAATTAGTGAAGCTTGTCTCGTACAATCCCATAAAATATTCGCCTATTTCAAGGCTTTCGTTAACAGATCTGTAGCAAATTGACACTTGCTCATGAATGGCAATATCAGCAATAATTGAAAAGTATTTTTGACTTCTAATTCGGTCGCAAAGTTGTCTCTGGGCATCTAAACTAAATAATGAAAGTACTTCGCTTACATCTGTGTGATCCCGCAGCGAAATACCTTATGGGTGAAAATAGTTTGGGTAAGCAAATTCTGGCATCTTTCATTTCTCGATGTTTCGCTTTCGAGAGACTAGTTTGTAGATTGGTTCCAGACTGAAATGCTTGGCAAGACGAAATAGCCGTTCGATGAACACTTGTACATTCCATTTTTCCATATTTCTTGAAACTTTCTGCCTTCAGCATTTTGAACCTTTTAGAACTATCTTCTGCTGACAATATATGATCGGTATTAATTCTAGAAGTCGATGGAAGATATGTGTTGGTTTGTGTTTTGAACATTCTATCTGTATTTCATTATCTTGAGGTTTTTCTGGTGGTGTTGATTTATACCGTATTAAATATTTATCCATGATAGTTAAAGTTATAACTGTTAAAAGAAATTATGCTTACCATTTAATGCTGCCCATGATATTGATATGATTGTATATATTCAGTTCATACGATGAATGTAACTTAAAACTACAACCTAACCAGACTCGATATAAACTGTACTCTGTACTCATCGTATCGTTATACACACAGGACGAATAAAAACTAAACTGACTGCTTTGCTGAATTTAAGACCCTTTAACGAAAGCGCACCGCGCGGCGTGCACAATAACACGTGTCGTGTTCAGCCGGCAGCATATAGGTAAGTAACATATGCTACCGTCTTCCGGCAGTTTTCGGCAGATTACTCGTGTTTAGCCACCGACTAAGAGACTATTATTTTGCAAAATTCCTTTACAGTAATTAAGCATGTTTATGTTACATACTTAATTTATTATACGATCTATATTGTTTTCTTATAACCGTTAATTTTGGAAGTTCTTTAATCTCTATATTTATATTTCACGTTGGGTTAATTACTTATATTTTAGAATTGCTTTTAGGTTGAGTTTATCTAATATTGTGAATAAACTTGATTAAAAAATCACTTAATTATGAAATTATGTGTTTAGTGTTAATTTAGGCCAGTTCTTGTTTTGTAAGAGATTTTTATACATGTGTTACTCGTATTTCTTTATGTAATACGCGAAAGCGTCAGCTTGAACGTTGCTGTCGAGGGTATTTTATAAACGCATGGTTAATTTGGCGATAAGATATACTATACCTAAAAGCAATACTAAAATATAAGTAATTAACTATAAATATAAATATAAATATAGAAATTAAAGAACTTCGAAAATGAACGATTATAAGAAAACAACATAAATCGTATAATAAATTAAGTATGTAATGTAAACATGCTTAATTGGTGTAAACGGAACTTGGAAAAATAAGTCAATTGGTAAGTGGTAAGTAACCCTCGACAGCAACGTTCAAGCTGACGCTTTCCCGTGTTACATAAGGAAATACGAGTAACTGCCGAGCGGGCGATACCACATGTTACCTATATGCATGCCGGCCGCCGGGTGATTAAGTGGAAAAGAGGAGGTCAGACTGAGTGAGAAGGACGAACGCAAGTCCTAATAATGTGAGGGCTATACTAGCATAATTGATAATACGTACGTCTTGACTATTAAGACAGTCGAGATATAGTTAGCGAATATGCATATCAAATTTTGTGCGGTGGTTTGCCCCACAAAAATTTGTAGTAGGGTGCTCGGTACCGGGGCACCCACGGAGTCGGCGCCTATGAATACTGGTGTAGCTGAGGAGACGTTGAATACCGATGCGTGCTTGGTTCGCTTTTATAAATCTTATTTTAACTTAGTTTTGTATGTGATATATATTTCTTCTATACTATCATACGCCTCTTCACTAAAATATTCCAGCATCGTATGCTTTCGTCACTATGGGTGATTTCTTGAAATTTGAAAATTTTATTAATTAGCTCAGCTATAGCTTCTTGATTGTTCCATAATCCTTCCATTTTCACTAATTACTATTGTTCGTAACGTCAAACTCAAACATTGAATTATATTATCTTAGACGCAGCAAAGTTCTAATTATTCACCAAATTCAATTTACGTATACGAAGCCGGATTTAATGTCTTTGTTCCAATGAATAAAATTTTTTATCACTGTTAACCAAAATCAAATTCACTCGACTGTTCACTTGAGTTTTCTTTATATTTGTAATTTTACTCTCTTTAACATATATTCCCGGGTTTCGGCACCATCTGTTTATGGCACGTACTAACTTATTTCACGGTTATCTACTAAATAAAACACCACAATATATTTCGAACACAGTCAAATCTTTTTTTACTCGTGTCATACATACATTTTTTAAAACTAACGCCAGCTAGTGAAAACGCGAGATACTACATTAACTTAAACTATTATTTTTTGTAACCATACGTCATAAACATCCGCCCACAAAGAACTTCGTTCTTTTACAATGATAAAGATTAACCCTTCGTCGGGCGCACCTGTAGGCGAATCGAAATCGGGCGCACCCGGCCTGAGAGGCCACCACATATTAATATATTATTAAGTGGTGGGACAATATATATTAAGCCTTCAACTACCACTATAACCGAGCTGGTAGCGTAGTGGTGACACTACCTGCCTAGCATTTGGGAGGTAATGGGTTCGATTCCGTTACCGTCTACCTTGTATGAGGTTTTTTTTAGGGGGTTTTCCTCATACACATGTAGCGGCATGGTCACTGCGTATATGCACACCATGTGCGGCTGCTTAGGCGAATGCTGGGGTATTATTTCCCCCCTCAGAACCCTAACTCCGTTCCTTCCGATCCTATCCTGACCACACCCATCCTTAATCCCACCACACATATATACGTAATGTATGTATGCTGGGAATCCATGATTGTGGCTGAAGGAGCTCGGAAAGCTCGAGCAGCCCGCCCTCTTCCTTGGTGAGGGAATGAAATACGTGACCTTTCCTTTCCTTTCCTTTTCCACTATAACTCCAAAACTAAATAATTGTCAGGTAGTCTTTACTAGGATATGTACCAAATTAAACACAAATGAACTAGTTTATTAACATAAAAGTAATAAAAGTTAAAAAAATAGTTTACCGTAAAACAATAACTTGTCAAGTTTAAAAAATTTAAAATGTAAAGAAGGTAATTTCTATTGACCGCAGCCTGATGCTCCCAAATCAGCAGCTTATAAACAAGTTTGGTACAGAGCGTTTACGTGGGTTAAACAGATCGGTTGATGACAACATAAACATTCGTAATTCGTCATCCTTCTAAGTCCTGATTCAAACATGCACATTCCACACTTTCGCTTTGTGGTGCAGGGGATGAGGAGTTTTATTCACGTTCCTCGCGAGGCAAAAGTTTTTCAGGCGAGTTTGCCGCTGAATCAGAATTCCACTTGTATTCAGGCTTCCCGGGCTAGTTGGCCGATCACAAGTTGATGAGACAAAGTTTTTAGGAATATTCTCCGTTTTAATGGTTCCAGCTGATTACCAATCGAAATCACTTGAGAATTGATTCCAGTAACGTTAAGGCAAGCAAAAACATGACCATAGGCCAGCGCCTCGTGTTTCGACTTACACTTAAAGTACTATTCACCTGATCAGCTGTATCCACCCCACCTTTTGTTTGATTGTAAAAGTAATGATATCCGGCTTCAACTGCTCTCCTGTATTCGCATCAATTGCATTATTTTCATGGAGCGAGGAAACGAGGACCACATGTTTCGACTTTTTGATACATAGGAAGCTAAAGTGATTCCGTTGTTGAAACCAAACACGGTGCTGTACTGAGCCCTCCCTTTCACATTGACGAAGCTGTGCGGTAACTGCCGTTTATTTTTTTATAGTCCCAACATATGACAATTTCTTTGTTTTCAAGTAGTTTGCCAGTTCTACATCCCTGAATCAATTGTCGGCGGTTACGTTCCGTCCTGTTCCATAAAGTGGCTTGGCCAGCCTTTTTACAACGTCGCTCGGCTTGTTACTAATACAAAATGATCCTTCCGGCTGACGTCCTGCGTAGATTTCCATATTGTGGATGTATAACGTACGGGCATCAGCTAGGGCAAACGTCTCAATTCCATATTTGTTTGGTTTCGACGGTATTACTGTCAGAATGCACACCTTCATTAGAACCCTGGTAACATCTCGTCATTAGTGACATTTTCTCCGGGGATGTAATTATTTTGACAATTCTGAACAAACCGATCAAACAGTTCACGAATTGGGGCAAGCCGATCATATACTTTCCGTTGCGGCCGGGTCGTTTTGTCATCAAAACGTAAACAGCGTAACATAAACTTAAAACGCTTGATGTTCATTACAAGGCCAAATTTCTCAATGCCATCTCCTTCGCTTCCCCAGAGCTCTTCCAAACTCTGTCGATTCCCACGGTACGCTCCAGCCTGATATAGTAAACCGATAAATGCTTTGATATCGATTAAGTCTGTTTCTTTCGCACCTCTTTCTCTAGCAAATTTGTCTTTGATAGAGTTTATATATTGGTTGGTGTATTTTATAATCAATTCCAAAATTTCTGAATCAAAAAGATTCCCAACACTGAAATATGGTAGTGGCATTATTGACATCTCCTTTAACATCAGGAAGGTGTGAAATGATATTGTGACTCGTTGCCCTACGAAAAGCCGAAGGAGGCTTTTTACCCACTTTGTCATTTTATCCTTTCCGAGAAAAACTGCTGAACTATGTCCTCCCTTCGTCATCTTCTTCAGATTCCCCTCATCTTTCTGTTCAGTTGCTGAGTCCTCCTCACGTTCCTCTTCTCCATCTTCAGAAGCGATGTCGCTCTCATCGCCCAAATCTTCAACCAACGCTGGATCTTCCAAAGTATCATCGTCGAAGAGAAGTTGCATTATATCTTCAACATCATTAGGGTTAGATAGATCATATTTTTTGCCATTTTAGAGGAAAATCTTTACATGATATGACAAAAGACAAAAACTGAAAATAGAACACACTCAGGCGTACTCTGCCTGAAAGGCCAAGGTCCAGTACAGTACTTATTTTTCAAGATACTGACGAACGTCGTACAGTATCGGCCAATTTAAGTCTAATTAACAATTGTAAATAAAAATATCTTGAAAAACTCACCTTCACAAATGTGACGCAATCGGGTGCAAGCGGCCTGGGAAACCATAGAAGCAGTATATAAACTGTATATATCTTTAAATTTTTATGTAGCTATAGTTATTATAAATAAATTTCGTGTAAATTGCAAATATGTACTTAATTGTTCTTAATACACGATTTATTGTATTGTTTTTTAACCGTTTGAACATTATCTTGGGTTAGCTATTAATTATGAAATTAATTGTGATAAAGTAGATTTGTTTTGAAGTATTTATTTTATTGACCTGTTCGTCACAAAATGGGGCCAAAGTATCACTTGCTAAGTTTGACAATCCACTAGGTGTGACGATTTCGCATAAACTATCATATTGTTTAAAAAACAGTCTAGACTACAATACTATAAAAAAATTATGATATACTGTGACAATATAAAGTGGCAAGGTCAACTGGGTTTAACTTTTGAAATGCCTATTTTCTATGAGTTGATAAGCTATACTTACCAAACACAAGCGTTCTGTATTTTCTTGGCTATTTAAATCTGAATGTGAAAAACTAATCTCTACCCAAAGAGGTTACACAAGTAATCAATCTTGAAGTTAACTCAACTGAAAACTGTATCGATCTATTTTGTTTGGTATCATTTTGAGTTTAAGCAATGTACTTTTTAGTTGTAAAGCACATTTCTATTAAAAATTGTTTTATGATTAATACACATATGACATACTATAGATTACAGTAGTAAAGGAAAACGAATTGTTCGATAATTTATAGCGATGTATTCTTTAGATTCATGTTTCTCTCCTTGCATTGTAATCCTTTGTTTTTTTATAATTAATTATTTTTTGGATTATCGTTTTTACGGCGTCCAATATATCATTGCTTACGTTTTGTGTTACGCTAATAAAACATTGTATACATTTCACAAATTAATTCTGGGCTGGGTTTTGTATTTGGGAAAATAAACGTTTTTCTTTAAAAGATAGGTTATCCAATTAACGCTTCACCCTAAAATGTTACATAAACACTTTAATCAAAGGGTATAAAAATAAACTAAAGAAAATGATCACTTATTGTTTAATTAGTAATAATTGCTGCATCATTGTACATTATCCTATTATACCTAGTTAACAAATTTTATTACTGTATAGTGGATTTATTTGTAACAGATAGCAATAAGCAACTGCATGAAACTACTTCGATGCTGTAGGACGAGCGGAGACAGTCTTGAACTTTCGAGCCAGAATACGGCGGTTCTTCTGCATTTGCTGTAAAATATGAGTAAAGTATTATAGTGTGTAGATTTGTACATTTCAATATAATTTTAATGTAGAACCTTAAAAATCAAAAACTGCGATTACTTAAGTAATTCAGTTATTTACTTAAAAAGAAAATTTTTCATACACAAATACAGAATTTTTTGCTTTCTTTGGGCTTGCAAAACGTCAACTAAGTTTAATTTAATTAGTATCATGCTACGCTAAAAGAATTTATTATTCTATGTTATTCGAACCTGTAAAACAAATTAATTAATTTACGATCATCATATACGAATATTTGTATAGATAATATTAAAACATAGGCTAATAATCTGATTTATAAATGAATGAAAATTTTATTTGTTGCTTTAATCGTGATCCTATTAATTTATATATGGGACAGGTATAATATACGTCGTAAAGTATGTATCTCGACAGACAAAATCAATAAATGGTAAACTGCGACATCAATCTTTATATATACGCATTCAATAATCGAAACAGGAATAAATTTCCTCTCTCAAGCTCATACCGGAAATAATTCCAACGTTAGCCGAATTAACTGGATTTTCTAGACCGGCGTAATTTTATAAAATCGTTTAAATTCTATCATATCCTATACCTCATGTTTCAATGCCTGCTTTGATTCGTGATTCTTTTTAGCAAGAGCAATTCGCACCCATTCCGGTTTCTCCGGAATTGCTATATGTAAAAGATAACGTATTCCCAAGAGACAGTGTTCTAGTGTAACAAACATCAATATCCACTGAAATTCATCGAAAAAGTATGCATCTTTACGTTGATGAAAGCTTAAGAACATTAAACCACAGTTTGTTAAAATAGAAAGTCCACCCATTACTTCAAACACTTTCTATAAGAAAGAATAAATTAGCAATTTGCGTTGTATTGAAAGTTTCGATACATACTTGCCATGCTCCAATATCTTTAACTTTTTTTGAAAATGGACGTTGATTCACCATACAGAGTTTAAAAGCATCTGATCTTATCTCTATTATGTTGTTTATCACAGCCCATAAAGCCGCTAATGGGTAAACAGAGGAAAATAACACAACGTAACCAAATTGTATATATATTTCCAAATAATCATCAAAAGTTTCTGCATACTCTTCCATGTGGGCTTCCGTTTCAGCTTCTGCTATCCGCGTATCATCAACATCAATCTCAGGGTATTGTGCTAAAACTTCCTTGTTATAAATAATCTTTTCTGATCCTGTGTTGTCAATTTTATTTGTAGTTTTCTTTTTCATCTACAACAATACATTTAGATTTATACCATAAAGGTTGTAAATTAATATAAAATTAGTTTCTCAGCCAATTGTGCAGGAAAATAACTTTCCATCAAATTAATAAGAAATGTCGTTATTCATGTACTTTACTTACTTTTAGGGTATATAGCTTAATAATTAAAGGAATTAAAGCCTCTTGAATATTATTAATCGCTTGTAGAATAATTAACATTGTAGCCAGCTGTGTCTTTAAAACTTCCAAATCTTGCTTAATAAAGGCAATATAAAATAACGACATAAAGTTGTTAACAAACTCAAATAAAATTAATTTTATAACACGGTGTCGATCAAATTGAGATGTAGTGCGATGATTTTCTAAAATTTTACTTTAAAATGTCTGGTTTCAAATGTCATCTAATCAATACCCCATTCAGTTAAATAAGTAGCCAATGTCCTGTACTTTACATTCATAATGTACACCAATATCGAGTAGATAATACTTGGAAGAATTACTAGTTGTTGCGCTAATTGACTTTCCGATTGTTTTAAATAATCTTCAATCCAAAATGATAATAACATAAACACAGACGCAAACATCATGCACAGTATAACTACTGGAATCGATACAAGATACATCTGAAACAATTTCTGACGTAAAAAATTTCGTTACTCTAACTAAATTTACTTTAGCAGTGGTTTTCCATCTCGGATATTGAGGTTGAATACGCCCGGTAACTGAATCAATTCCCATGTGCCCGTGAAAATTTGCTCTTGGTTCATCCAAACTTGTCATTCCAATTGTTCCCCATTCAAAAGCTAATTCATTAGACCTTCGTCGCCATAACTAATGAGTAAAAATAAATTTACGTCAATATTAAAAATAAAATTCAATTACTTTAAATATCAGCAAATTATAGTATTGTTTTACTGAAATGAATAGAGTACGTCTTTTGCAGGAGATAAATGGTCTCCCCTCTGCAAACGTCACATTAGAAAACTTTTTATAATTGATCACTAGCCAAAGCGAGGGTAGTTTTCTTAACTTAATCCTTAATTTACTTTTACCCGAAAGATTTCAAGGAGCAACAAAGTTATATAAATGAAATTAAAATACAATACATTTCGACCAAAACGAAAAATTATACTCACCTCCAATAAGACTGTAACCCATACTACGTTAAAGACGCAAAAGAATGGCACTGTTTCTTTCGATACAAACAGTTGAAAGAAACCTAGTAACGTAGGAAAAAGTAGAGCTGTCGTGTAGAATCCCAAAAACGTAAAATAAAGTGCGATGGCTTCTCCAAAATATAACCTTATTTCCTCTAAAAAAAAATAAATGAGATTTTTCCTGTAATGAGTTCTACTAATCTTTCTGAAGAAAAGTATTCACATTAATGAAGTTATCTGTACCGAATAAGCCCTTACTATAATGGAACAATATGTTACGCTAGGATAATTTTAGCCGCTGCTTATACGTATACGAAGATAATCCAGAAAACAATAAGACTAGAATGGAGATAGGGTTAAATGGGTAAATTTAATCCGGTTAATTATAAATTCAAATCGTATTTTCGTAGCATCCAACAAATCCATTGTTTTCACACTTTATACATTACATATGCATTATATTACGAATCCATAAACAATTAAGACCGGTTTTAATTTTTAGGAGAATTCATTTTTACAATATATATTTATATTAATAACAGTTAAACAAAGTGTTCATTTCACAAAATGAGAATATAAAAACATTGCGGAAAGAATAATAAAATTAAGATTAAATACATTTCATAAAAACTTTTATTTGGAAGTCAGCACATTTAACTCCTGGAAAGTTCCTAATCTTTTTTGTGCTACTCATCATTTTTTTTTATGAAAACAATAAACAGTGAGATTTTAGGAATTTATATAATAAGAATGTTTTATGCCGCTTTTAGATTTTGTAGTCATTAGTAACTGTTTAATGAAGAATAAGTTATTACAAATTATTAGATTATTAATGAAACAACCAAATAATAAAAACGCAATAAATTTTAACGATAAATTGCTATATAATTTTAGAAAATAAGAAGTGCATTAATATTTTTTTTTTGTTTAAACGAGTTTTATGAAAATTTGCAATTCTGATTGAAAACACTAAAGAGTGATCACATACTGCCACATTGTTAATTTTAATGTTCTAGTTACTTTCCGTAATTTGAGCAAAAATTTCATGTTGGTGTGCGATGGTTTAGCTTATTATAATATTGCTCGGGCAGTTTCAATACAGATATCGTTACCATGAGCATGCAAAAGGGATAGAAATTATGACACGAAGTAGTAAAATAACAAGTGATAAACTACTTACAAAGAAGCCTCCTTGACCAATTTTTTTTGAATTAATTATTTGCTAATTATCCTGTTTAATTCAAATTTACAGAAATAATCAAATAATGAATTTATATCCTCTCCGACGTTAATTTCAAAAACGTTTAGAGTTTTGTTACGTCAGAATCCCCACCAGTCTATCCACCAATCACGGCATTAGAATCCCAACCAGAAGACCGCCTCCGCGGATTCTTAATAAAGCCGCGAGATGCGCTACAGACGCAGGGCAGTCCGAACTTCGGTTACGAACGTAAGCCCCTATCCAGCGTAAGCGTTTTGTGATTTTTATTACAATCGCTTAATGTCACAAAAAAAAGAACTTAACGTTTTTCGCTCATCGTTTCTGGCATCGTGATCTTTGCCGCTTCGGAGTTAGATCTGTCACTGCTTGCATACAGATAATACAAAGAAACGGTCATCAGAAGAGGACCTACATCCTAGCAGCAAGCAGGAGCCGCCGGAATCTATCGGGAATAACGCAAAGAAACATCCAGGACACCGAAAGAGAATAACTAATCCAGGACACCGCCAACAACAGGACAGGATCGAAGTCAGGTAATAACCTATAGGTACTTTTAATAAAGAAATATTTTTTAATTAATTTTATTTTTGTTTTATTTGGGTCTCTGATTTCCAAGTCTTTATTCCTCAGGGTGTAAGACTGCACCTCGGCGGAGACCCGGCCTTCTCTTTATTTCTTTTTATTTCTTTCTACTACCCTAACTTACAATAACCGTGATGGTTAAGCAAGGTCGCCACCGAGCTACCCTAACGATTGTATCCCCAACCCTCGACGCCGTCCGTCTACCCACACCACCAAACACATCCCAAACTCCTTACACCTATGCACACACACTCGCCTCACCACCACCATCCTCACGCACACGTTCCCATTCAAACGCCTCTTCCATATCCTCCACATCCACACATTCCTACATTTCCACACGTTCCACCTCTTCCACAAAACCACCCAAACCCGCTCACACACACATACCCGCTCTCTTACCTACACCTCTCTTACCTATACCTTCCCCTGCCTTGATTCCTACACGCGCTTCCCCCAATCCTATACCCGCACGCTCTAAATCCTCGAGATATTGCATCCGCAATTTCCCAAAATCCATTAAAACCCAAAAATTCCTTGAAATCCCTCAACCTTCCCTGGTTGAACTTAACGTTCAACCACAAGTAAACCTGTCTCTTAGAGACCTCCTCTCCCTTTCCGGATGGTACGCAGCTTAGGCTGCGACACCACTTTGGCGACCCAACCGTTACACTCACCCAACTCTCCGGTCCCCGCTTACCTGACACCACTCCTAGAGCTCCCTCCTTTTCCTTCGTGATTCGTCACGTAGATAAGGACATCCTAGCCCAAAAGATCCTCGATGCGATCGATCTTCCATAAGTGAAGGAGACCGTTCGCATCACTTCAAAGCACACAAACACCCCAACTTCCCTAATCCGCATCATAACTCCTTCCCAAACCACCCTCGAGTTCCTCCTCGCACAGGGTGTCGTCATGTTCGGGCGACACTACCGGTGCGAACCCTCCTTAATCCAGCAACCGCTCCCCAAGTATTGCTCCACCTGCACGCAGGTGGAGCATACGGCTGAGGAGTGTCCCACCCGGTCCATCCGCTGTCCTAACTATGGCGAAAGTGACAGATCCACCTCCTGTAAATCCTCGGCAAACGCGAAGTGTAACAACTGCGGAGGAGCCCATCCCACCTACTCCTTCCAGTGCCGGAAGCGGCGGGAACCTCCCAGTTCCCCGTCGAAGATGGCACCCCTATCCTGTCTGAAGAGTCCGACTCGAAGACACGGCCCACCTGAAACCACCTCCCGACACCGAATCCCTTTCCATCAAGGACTTCTTGACTCCTTGACCCAGATGTTCCCCACCAACGAGGTAGGGTTATCCGAGCCTTAGACTCGATATCCCGCAACTTCTCCTATAATATTTATTTCCTACTACAACCCGCCTCTATACCATTAAAAACATTGAAATTTCCCGCAAACCGCTGCCACAACACATTGTGAACTGGATCAAAGAGAAAAGACGAATTTACCGTCAATTCTTGCGATCCAGGAATCCGGTTCTCAATACCGAATACAATCGCCTGAGCGCCTTAATCAGGCGAGAAGCCAACAAACACGCTGAAGACTCCTGTTCCAAAGCCACCTCCCAACTAGATTATAGAAATGGCAAACTCTTCTGGCAACAGTTCGATACTGACCAGAAGAAAAGTAAACCCTAAGTCACACCTTACCGACCTTCAGGGCAACCTAATCTCCTCTGACCAAGGAAAGGCCGATTTCTTTGGTCACCACCTTCAAACCATTTTCCAATCCCCAGATGATCCCCAGTTCGACAACCAGGTCAAGGCATTTCTCGAGGGTCGCCTTGAAGAGTTCCGCAACCTTAACACTCCTGAATCCCAACTCGATAACGAGAGTCCCTTTTATACCCCACCACGCCCGGCCAGGCCCACACGTATTTTAAAAAGGGAAAACTCAGCCCCAGGTCATGACGGCCTAAATAGGAAGATCCTCCGGCACCTACCTGACCCAGCCCTCCGTCTACTATCCAATATATATAATAAATGCTTAACCCTCTTCTATTTTCCGACAGACTGGAAATCGGCCTCCACAGTCATGATACCAAAACCACACGCTGACCTAACCTCACCCTCCTAATTTCGACCCATTTCCTCCTGAGTTGTCGCGGAAAATGCTTTGAGCAGATTATAGCCAAGCGACTCAGGGACCACCTCGAATTCAACGACCTTCTTCCTAACAGCCAATTCGGCTTCTGTCCCAACCGAACGTGTCACGATCTCTTGTTGAAGCTGCTTACCGAGACCACCAGAGCATTCAATCACAAGCAATGCAATCTGGCTGTTTTTGGACATTAAGTAAGCATTTGACAGGGTCTGGCACGCCGGTTTCCTGCACAACCTAAACATTCCCGACCCCTTCTCCAAACTCCTACTCTCGTACCTGACCGACCGGTAAGTTCGGGTCAAAGTAGGGAAAACCTTCTCAGATCCTCTCGAACCTACAGCAGGCGTACCGCAAGGTTCTGCGTTAGCCCTGATCCTCTACACTATCTTCGCATCCGATATACCCGAAGTCACTCAACCCGGAGTAGCCGTAGCCCAGTTTCCAGATGACACCGCCTTCTGGGCGGTTAATCAGAACAGTGAAACGGCCTCCCGCATCATATCCAAAACCCTACGGAACTTCTCCAACTGGGATAACTGCTGGAGAGTCTCCGTCAATCCTACCAAGACCCAAGCAATCCTCTTCCGCCATTCTCATTACACCGAAGATAAGTGCCCAAAGCTTGCCTCCAGAAATGTGTCCCTCACTCTAAATCAGGAAAGACTCTCTCTCAAGATGAAATCACCTACCAAGGAATCCTTTTCACACAAACCCTCAACTGACTCCCGGATGTTAAAAACCCTCAACCGTATTAGGAACCGCGCAAACCTACTGGGCGCCCTCCGGGTAGAATCAGAGGTTGTCACCCCAAAACCCTCTTACACACGTATAAAACATATATCCGCCCTGTTATGGATTTCCGAGCTCCCATATATACAAATATAAACGCCAAACACCTTTACTCCATCGTTTCCTGTGAGCGTCGAATTTTTCGACGCATACACCGGTTACCCTTCAGGTACCCTAATACCCTTACTATCCAACGAGCCAATATATCCCCAATCACACATAGAATCCAAACCCTTCAGAAACAATTTACCCACAAAAGAATTTTCGGCGATACCATCCCAACCAAAGAGATCCTTACCACTACTTATAACTACCGCTTTCCCCCATTCCCACGAAGGAAACCCAAGCTCAAATTCAAACATCCACCCGCCATCCTCACACAACTCCTCAACGACCTCCCCGAGGAGATAGAAGAATCCCTTGACAACATCCCGTATGCCCACAGCATCCCCACGTCTATTGGATGACGACCCCAGGAAGATACCGGCCAACGAATATAAGCACACCAACCACGCTACACACACCGCAACCACCATGCACAATTAACCCATTAACACATTCATTACTCAATAAAACCTAAATCATTTTTTCTTTTTTTTACACCCAAAATAACCACACCTTATGATTGTACAACATACAATAACACCAAATACCGCCACACAACAACAAGGAATGACCAAGGCTGAAGAGGAGAAGCCATCATGAACAGTCCACAAATAAGTAACATAAGCTAACAATAAGTAAATACTAACACATAATGAGCATGAGCACACTAACAAAAAAAAAGCTACAGACGCTCTCATTCCTTTGGGTCATCTCGACTTATTCTCCTGGGTCTCTTCGGAGACTCAGGCCTATTACTGTTCACTCTCATTCCGCTGGGTCTCTTTCGAGAGCCCAGACCGATCTGCTCTTATCTTATACACCAGGGTTTATTACTGCCTCAATCTGCGGTCACCTGCATGTAAGTTAAACATGCAACACTACCAGTGAACAACTTCATGTCGGGCGAAACACCCGATGTAGTCTTTGGATTACTCCATTGGATAAAAAGGTTCTCACCTAAATTCTGCCAATCTCCGGGGTATCAATTACACAGCGCAATTGATACTCCACCTACACACCGCGCATCGACTCACACAAACACGCCTACACTAGGCAAAATAATTAAAAGTGCAGGACAGGTTGAAAGCAGCAAGCCGTCCGCTATGAGACCATATTTCGGTTACCCAGTTTCGCAAATTACGAACCCCGTACGTAACCGTGAGTATTACATTGTAATCGCACTAATCGTAATAAACTTC
Source organism: Vesta saturnalis (assembly GCA_036346205.1). Taxonomy (NCBI): domain Eukaryota; kingdom Metazoa; phylum Arthropoda; class Insecta; order Coleoptera; family Lampyridae; genus Vesta; species Vesta saturnalis. The sequence continues at coordinate 366,042 of JARFJB010002203.1, forward strand.
TTAAAGTTAGTTTTTCTAACAACACTTCTTAATAGAAGTCATGTAACTAGCTTTAATATCCGCTCGCCCATCGCGAGACACCCAGTATACTTCTCTAACGAAGTCCTGAACCAGCATCAGTCCTGATCGCGTATCGCGATAATCCAAACTTGAAGGAGAAATCATTTTTTAAGTCTACCGTACTTGTAAAACGTTTAGCTTATCCTGTACCTGAAAATCTTTAAAATAAATCGTTCCGGAAGATATAAATACCTTATCATTGTCATTATTAAAACCGGCCCCGATCTAAAACCACCCCCGGTAGCTACTATTGACACCGTCAAACCCAGAAGCGCCAGGTGCTGCTAAGCGACCACCGCCTTAAGCGTGATCGCACCCAGAATATAATGCGAAAGTATTCATTTTCAATTCTACCGAGTGTAATATCTCATAAACACCACCAATTCTGTTTTACTAAAAGTTCCGCTAATTACTAAGAGTTATTGAAAATATATTAAACAACCGTAATTAATAACCTGCTGTAAATAGATAGTAACCCTGTAAATATTATTTAGTTTCTTTAAAATTAAATTTCATAAAAACTAGAGATAGAAGTTGAATTTTATAAAGAAAATATAAAAATTTCTGTATAAAAGAATCCCTTTAAAAGATTGATTTTTTTAGTTGATCTCCAAGCCAGTGTAAAGAGCGTTACCCTTATTATCATATCGACCAACAAATGCTATCACAGTTATAATAACTACCGATAGCTACCCGGTTTTTAAACATCTTAATTTATTTTAAATCAATTATTTTAACTAAAATGCAATAACACAATTAAAGATGAGTTCTGTTAAATACATAAATACTACGCTAACCGTATTTCCACAGCAAACCTAAGGAGTAGAGCTGCCTTAGGATCATCACTGACCTCCGCTCCAATCCGTGTATAAAAAGCGCCCTTCCGAAGACGAATCAACCAGGTCCCGATCCGGAGAAGCTACATTATTTATTTTTGTTCATTTAAAATATTTTCAGTTTTTTTGTTCTTATTTTAGTTATAGGGTACTTTTAATTGTAAATAGTTAGAATTATAAACAATAGGAATAATATACGTCTAAAATCCTTACAAGTATAGTGGTCAGTGTGAACGTACCTGGTAATAGTGATCAACCCCAGTAACGACGAACAACTCTCCTTTTTATATAATTAAAAACCGGTTGACATCGACCAAAGCAAATTAAAGTAAACTTTAATTAAATCAACCGACAGTAGTTTACAAAGGTTAAGAGAGGTAGTGCAGGTTATAGTAAAGCGTTTCACCGGGGAGATCTTTGAGATCTAACGAAAATTAATGTGAAAATGAATAAAAATTGCCATGAAATTAAATAATTTAAAATAGTTTGAAAGCCGTATTTTGTTTAGTAAAAACTATATATTGATTTTACAGATAACTTTGGCATACTATTTTAATTTTGCAACAATTTTTTCAACGAATTCAAAAATTTGATACAAAATTAATTAAAAAATTCATACAATTGATATTATAATCGATTTGGATCGGTTAAATACCTAGTTCACTTGTATTAGGGCATCTAAGCCATAAAAATGATTAAACCAGAAATTCACATTAGATTTAACAAATTATCCTGAAATTTGTGTTGTTTTACGAATAAAATGGAAACATAAGGTAATAAACTGGACCAAGACCATTTAAAGTGTGCTTTATATGAGTTCTTATTGAAGATTGAATGTATTAATACAGCGGAGAAGGCGATATGTATAAAAGAATTTTTAGGGAGGAAACGGTAGATTTTTTAATTTTTCGTGGCCATTTTAATATGTGTTTTCAAGTTATATAAAATTTGAAACATGAAAATCTAACTTTTTGCGCTCACAGGTGTATTCAGTTCGTAAATAAAGAGTTTAAGTGTGATAAAATACTTATCTCTTTGAATCTACGTGAAATTGGAATAAGATGCGCATTTTATGAACAAACGTTTTCGTATTCCTTATCGCCTCCAAAGTTTAGTCCAATAAAACGTCGGTAACAATTTTAGTATAAATTTTAAAATGAACTTAAATTTTGAAATCAGTGCTTACACGTAATCGATATTTTACTTAGCTAATATTTTATTAATTAATTAATTTTCAAGATAATGACACAGCTATTTAGGAAGTACGAAAACTATTTCGTAAGGAGACTTTAAATTCATAGAGCCCCGAAGGAATATTTGCCGCCCTGCACTGGGCGGCAAATTTTAGCGGCATTTTGAAAAAACAAGATAAAATGTATTTACAAAGGTTTTATAATACGTTCAAATTTGAACTTCATCTCATTCATTATTGGTGATGTATCTTCAATTACCATTCTATTACTAGCGTGCTAGCTGTTGCCTAATGGACTATTCACGAAATATATATATATATATATATATATATATATATATATATATATATATATATATATATTTTATTTCGTTATTGTAGAAATATGTTCTCTATTCTTTAACAACGCAACAGGTAAGAACTTATAATTTTTGCATTTCTCACGATTCCTAAAAATAAGACAATGCCCTACGAACTTGACTTCTCACAGGTTTAGTAAAATAATCCAAATTAAATTAATCACTTGTCACTACTAACTAGCTTTATTTCGAGGGAGTCTTCAAAAATGTATCTCTACAAATTAATAATACTTACAGTACAAGCATTTCACTTACTAATGCAGTATCTACATACACAACAATGTTTTTTATGTTTTCCGCTCTTTAACCCATAATTTTTATTTTTTATTTAGATATATTTTAACATCTTTTTTCCTCAGCTTGCTGCTTAGTTAATCTTAGTTTACATAGTTTTAAGGCGTAAAAAGAATAGTAGATACAAATGATACAAATGTAAAATACTGTTTAGTATTTAGTAACAAGAACATAAGAAAAGCAACCATTTATCTTTTTTATTGTTTGCTGGATATTTAGGTATTGTTTTAACAATACGGTGATCTTTAAATACTGCTTGAAAACGAAATACACAAAATGTAAAACAAAGGATTTCAAGTACACGACAAATTAAAAATTTGCATTACAGTATTATAGGACAATCAATGGTTTCTTTTGTACTGGCGTATCATTACCGACATTCGTTAAAGGACCAACATTACTTCAGTTTGCAATAAAATTATGGGGTATGAATAAAGCCGCAACTTTGTGCTGTTGTTGTCACTATCGCTATACATGCATGAAGCCAGATGCTGGCCGATGTGTCTTATTTGGTCCGACCCAACGCAAGTGATTAGCATATCGCAATCAGGGTCATTATCGACAATTGTGTATTTTTCTTTCATTGTCCCGACCATAATTGTTTGCTGGTCTGCGTCATGGTAGCACCGACGCTGACAATATGAAACGCTACTATAACAGTGAACTAGACATGGCATTTCCTTAATAAAAAAGACAACTTAGATTTATCATATTTCCTTGTCATTTCAACAGATTCACAAATTTGCCAACACTTACATTGCAAAAATCCAAGTTATCAGCATAAGAGTTAGCCAATCGTGAAACTCTTGAAAGATAAGAATTGACGCCAACATTAGTTCTCTTAAACGGCTGACGAAATATGGCTATTGATCTAGTGCTTCTAATTGGAACTGCCAAAGACATTACGGAAATCAATGCAGGGCAATCGAGTTTAAAAAACAATTTGAGATCCGCCTGATCCCTTCTTAACCACCTGAAGTAAGAGATTTATTGTAGATAATATAAAGTGGACATGAAAGAACAAAACGGCAAGATTACAGAACAGAGGGAGGGACACCATCTGGACCTGGTCCCTTAGCAGTGATAATATTAGCCATCTCTTCATAAATGGTTGATATAGCAATGTTATAATCAGTGATACAAATATGATTAAATGATGGTTTACTTAGCGGTATGGGACGTTTCGCCGCCAGAACAATTTTAATATTTGGAATAACATATAAACTAGGTAACGATAAATTTATCATAATGTAATTTATTGACCGAATTGGTAATTGTGGGGTATACAACGTGCCCAAGATAAAGAAGAACAGCATGGGGATCTTGAAAACGGTAAGAGATACTAAGATGGTTAAATTAGTGGAAAGTTGTATAATTTAGGCTATCTTCACATGTAGTTTGCAAAAGTTCACTATTGTTTATCGTTTCCGAGATTTAAAACAAAATGCGAATTTTGGGTTTTTATTTTTTGGTAATTCCTTCATCTATTTTAAATGATTTTTAAAAAGCAAAGGTACTTCTTCATTGTCACTTTTTGAATTCAATTAGATGGCGTTTTCAACTTTTTTATTCGACGTTTCGTTTCCAAGAAACCGTCATCAAGTTGATTTTTTTAAATCGTCGCAACAAACGAAACACACTGTAGTCGATAGTATTTTTGATTACGAATTTAACCATGCATTACATATTATGGTGTTGAAGGTCATTTTTAAGAAAAATTCGGATTAATATTAGTATTTGATAATATTTTTTTATGTAGAAAATAGGCTGCCGTTATTTTCTAAACACAGGTAGGCGAAATTGTATTAACTGCCATAACCGATACTAACAACAGCTCTATATTTTCAAAACTCCCATCGTATACTTGGTTTTTCAGGTAACCCCACAGAAAAAAATTCAACGGGCTCAAATCGGGTGACCGGGCTTGCCAAGCTACTGCACTGTAAGTTCCAATCCGTAAACCGAAATGACACATAGTTCTGTACATTTCTTGAGTTATGAGCTGGGGCACCATCTTGTTGAAACCAACAGTTGTTAACAAGTGCTAGAGACAATTCCTCCAAGGCATTTTCCAAATCAGTCCTTAACAAGTTCAGATACCGTTCGGCATTTAAATTGTTGTGGTAAATAAAACGTCCTATTATTCTTCGTCCCAAAATGCCCATGCACATGTTAAATCCAAATCTATGTTGGTGTCTTGATCCTTTTTTTAAATAAGGATTTTGTTTTACCCAATAATAACAATAATAATAATAATCATAATAATAAAAATAATAATAATGTTTGTTACGTCGGTTGAAAATTCTATTGTTCGTTATCCTGCTTTCATCAGACCAAATTATTTTAAAAGGAAAATTTAGATCTTGGTCACATTTTCTAGTATACCATTCGCAAAAACCTGCTCGCTGCTCCTGATCAGCTGGTCTCAGACCCTGACAAACTCGAAATGTATTTGGATGAAACTTATCATTATTTAAAATAAATTGTGCTGTAGAATTACCTATACCAGTACGATGTTCAATTTGTCTTGTCTTTTTCGTCATCAGATTGTTTTTGACGGGATAGAACAGGTTTTGTAAATGACTCAAATTCTTTTAAATTGGATTCCAAACGTCCAAAAATGGAATTACCAGGCTGCCTTCGTTCAGGATATTTATTCAAATACATCAGCTCAGTAACTGCACAATTTTCTTTGTAAAATTTCGATTTCCATAGTCACACTTATTGATTAACTATGATTATAAATTAACTAAACAAAACCAAAAAAACAACCCACGAAGTAATGGTAATAAAAACATCTTAAAATACGTACAATTCAAATAACAACAACGATCTCAACGAAATAAGACTAAGTTATACAGTTTTCAACAAAATGTTATTTTATCAAAGCCATCTAATATTAACTGATGAAAAATGTAAAAATGAAATCCGAATTTTGAGCTACAAAACCATAATGTGCTTCGTTGATTGCGGCGATATAAAAAAATTAAGTTGATGATGGTTTCTCGGTGACGAAACGTAGAATAAAAATATGACAACGCATCTTATAGAATTCAAAAGTGACAATGAAGAAGTACTGGTTTTTAAAAATTTTTTAAATTAAATGAAGGAATTACGAAAAAAGAAAAACCCAAAAATCGCATTTTGTTTTAAATCTCGGAAACGATTAACAATAATGAACTTTTGCAAACTACATGTGAAAATGTCCTAAATTATACAGCTTTTCTCTAATTTAACCGCCTTCGTATCTCTTACCGTTTTCAATATCGCCATGCTGTTCATCTTTATCTTGGGCACGTTGTATACCCCACAATTATTTTTTGTGAACGTGTTTCTTCCGAGTTATCAGCTGCTTTAAATCTGGGGAAAACCATAATGAAAATTTTCTGTTAGATACTTTCTTTTGAGAAATTACTGCATGAACAAAAAAAAATTGAGAACATCATAGAAAATTGCTTACCATATCATTGACTGAATGATTTAACAATAATTCATCCCAATTTACTTGACCCAAACCGTCGTTTAGGAGAGATAAATCCGTTGACTTAAAATCATAATAAAAAATATCATTCTGAGGACCGTATGTATTTGTGTGATTCGCTGAGATCGTAACATGGATGGTCAACGGAGTATTCAATTAGCTGGTACCAAAGGGTCATCGCCGAAAGCAACAGAAGTGTTTACATCAGTAGACAATACTAGATTCAATGTTCTGCCATTATATTGGAAACTTCATTAACCTGGTTTAGTTATCAAATGCACAAGCGTCAGCCACTTGGGTGACCACATCACCCATGTAACTCTGATCTCCGACAACCTTCATTGGCACTGATCTTCGGTCGACCACGTGCAGTATGGTAATTTAAAATCATCACAAATCCATACAGGTCCTTCATAACTATCCATAATATTATCTACTGTGGCACAAAAGCGCTATGATTGCGTCAGAATCTGATCCTATTTTGACAAATAATTGCTCAATGTCATCCGGGGCGTTTGCCTAACTTGAAACTTATAAGAAAATTTAACACATCTATCAGAACCCCTCCGCCTCTTAATGCAATACTTGTATTTTGGCTTCTGTCACATCGGTACACAATATAATCCAGTAACCCCAACTCGCTATCACTAATATTACCGGTTAACCATGTCACAGTTAATATAATAATAGAGTAACAATCTACCGTAACACTACATTGCGTCCGCGCACATTTTGATAAAAAACATAAAGATGATCCTTCAGGTGAAGGATCATACTCACTAAGTTGGGTGGATTTTCCAATAATAATTCAAAAACTTTTTTGGTTTCCTGTATATCATTTCCCTCTGGTACATTGAATAACATGATATTATTAGCGCGTTTATGACGCTCTTGCAGCTCCCATAAGATATCAGAGTCAGAAAAATTTAGGGGTGGAATGTTAGCTGTCACCGAAGTGTTAGCTGATGTTGGATGACTCGAAGGTGTAATGGGTGCCTTTTTAAGACTATAAATCTCACGATCAAGCTCCTCAACCACCTGTATTAATTCAGGCACCACTTTGAAGCCCTTATTACAGTCATGGTAAAAAAAATTGAGTTGACGGGTACTTTTTAATTCCATTACTTTAATCTATGAATATGGTCGCAGCAATTTAAAAGGGCTACTACACAGTAAGAGGCACAGTCCACGAAGGGAATGGGTCCGGCTAGGAATTTATTCCTAAACCGCAGTGATAAAGAAACAGCTACTGGCGGTTTAACACGACACAGTTTTATTTGAACATAAATTCATACACCAAATCGGTGATTTCGTTAAAGCTATATACAATATAAATAACACAATCTTGGCACAGACCCAATAGTATAGATAAATAGTTGTAGCATTTTATGAATAATAATAAATAATAACACAATAGTTATCGTATCTTTGGATAGCTTTACGGTTTGTGAACAAAATTTAGAAACTTCTTTGTCGGAAATATCTATTTAAACAAACGTTGTAATAGTAACACACTTACCTTTCAGGATAGTGCCATACCTATAATATAAACCCAAAAATAAATACTACACAATACTCAAAACGCAAAAATATCATGCACTGTGACATCCAGCGTTGATAATAGAATCAAAGAAACAACACATAATCAAAATCAAACAAGCAGTAAACCGTAGTTCTAGTTCCTTAAAACTGGCGCATCAGTTTTAATTCAAACGAATAGTAATTTTATACCCGATATAAACGAACACAATATTTTAGCCAGATGTTTACCATTGCGTTTTTCTTAAACACACAAATCAATTTCAATTTAATTAACACTATCCAAAAAAATATGAAGCATAAATTGTCACACAGCAAATAGAAAGGGTTAGTTTGCTACCATTTCTATAAGCATATGTATATCAAAAGCGTAAGCTAGAACTATTCCAATTACAAACAAAAGTGTTAATTAAATATGTGGCTGAGAGCCGAAATAGTTATAAGAACAAATAAAGATTGGATAGCTTCCTTTCTATGACAGCGTTTGTTGACATGTACAGTTATATCGTAGATAATTATACTAATAAGTTAGACATATAAACATGCATTAACCACTTAACATCAAGAATCTATAAAATGGTGATATGAGTCACCCTATATAAGCAGTTTATCCCATAAAAGTATAAATATGAACATATATCATGAAGAACTCTGTATAGCAAACCGTTGAATTACGTGTCAAAGTTCAGATTATAAACAGATGTTTACTTCCCAAAACAGTAAGTATAACGATATAACAGCTGTGTAAATACACTACAATTTTTGTGAAAATGCAAAGTAATAATACATGAATTTAGCAAAAGATTAAAGCGAGATTAGCAGCTGTAAGCAATGAGCACTTATGTGACTATAACTTAATAAATGTTCACTGAAGCTTGACTAAATATTTACAGTTACAGGTACATAACCTCGTTAGATGTAATACCATTCAATGTTCCAACGAAAAGTAGTCACGCACAAGAATTTATAGAACAGTGCGCTATATTTATAACAAATGTCTACATAACGAGAGCTTCGTCATGAAGGAATAACAATAAAAGAAACTCACCAGGATGTTGCTTGTGTATAATTACTTCATCGAGTGCATTACTAGACCTAAACCTATTTGTTCTTAGGGAGAGGATGACCCGATGCCACTACCGAAGTAGAACTCGAAGAATCAGGAGACATAGAAACATGTGGCTTCAGATCTTTTGCGTGGTAAACGCCCAGAGACTTCCCAGTAGAGTCGCATAAGTCCAAGGAGACACCACGCGAAATATGCGGCACGGACTTCGAGCTTCGGTGAGAGATTGGAATTAAAGTGCTGAGACGCATCAGAGAGAACGGAATTCCGTTTCTAGACGAGATCGCCGACTTTATAGCGAGTGTGACGACGACGAAAGTTGTATGAGTTTGGTAGAACGTCTCATACGTTTTGGATTATTCAAACGAAGTGAGCGGTAGAACCGGTCGGAACGTGTCGGAGGAGTATTCCCACTAGGGTTCAAGAAAGGAGAGTGAGAGGTAGGTTCAGGAAAAAGGTCACCCTAAAGTATATGTTCGCGTCGACAGAAAGCAAAATACGGAGAGTAACCAATAATTTCATGCTCCGCTGAGTGAACAGCACATCCGATCTTTGGTAAATCCACATCCCAAGTGCGCTGATTGGAGTTAATATAAGAGGATAGCATTGTTTTTAAAACTCGATCAATTCGTTCAGCTGGATTCGATCTAGGATGGTATTTTGGAGTATATAGAATGTTCGTACAATAACGAAAGTACAGGCTTGTGAACTTCTTGCTGCGATATTGTACGCCATTGTCCGTGATATACTGTGGAGTACCAATCATTAAGAACATCTGTTCTTTCTAGAATCCGAGTAACCATAGTAACTGTTGCCGTACGTAAAGGAAAGAAGAATGGGAATTTTGTAAAATAATCCGAAATGGTGTCTTTTGTTCCATCTTATGCGGAGCACAAATTGTACAGCGTCGAATGAATCGCGAGACGTCGGGCCGTAAGGCTGGCCAATAAAAATGAAGTGAGATACGTGCTTCAGTTTTAGTTACTCCACAATGTCCTGCAGTAGGACAATCATGTAGTTCGCGAGGAAAACATTGGTTTTTTGGAACAAACATCTCCCAGTCACCGCAATCATCAGAAGCTTGTCACTTTAGTACGCTTAAAGAGTAATTCGTCTTTAACAAACTAGGAACGAAATTTATTAGGAACAGAATTTACACGATCGCGCATAGAAATATACCATAGGTCAGTAATCGGTAGTGAGATACGTGGAGTAGTTGGTTCAGTTACGAGAGTGTTGAGTTCAAGTTCCGATCGAGAAAGAGCGTCAGGTACGACATGTTTTTTATACGTTAAGTGAATTATGTCGAACTCATACTGTTGAAGACGAATAGCCCAGCGGGCTAATCTCCCAGAAGGATTTTGAACTTTGTTCAGCCCTACCAAAGAATGATGATCAGTAATTGCCGAGAAGTGTGCAGCCTCTACATAAGAATGAAACTTTTCAATGGCCCATAAGACCGCTAAGCATTCTTTTTCTGTTGAGTAATGACGTTCCGTTTTCGTCAAGGAGCGCGTGATGTAGCTAATTACTTATTCACCAGCAGTAGTGACTTGACTCAAAATAGCACCTAACCCAAAATCTGAGGCATCTGTCTGTATAGTAATTGGACAAGAGAAATCAGGGCACGAACGAATAAGAGCAGATACAATTGACATTTTTTTAAAGAGTTGAAAGGATATTGACATTGATCTGACCAGATGAAAGAAGTGTTTTTCCGACCACTTAACGGAGCAGTAAGCGGTGAGAAATGTGGAACAAAACGTCGATGCCAACTACACATACCGAGTAATCTACGAACTTCGGTTACTGAGGTAGGGACAGGTATAGAAGTGATCGCGGCAACCTTATACGGATCAACCAGTAAGTCATCTTTGTTGACCAAATAACCGAGATATTTTCATTCGGGACGACAATAATAACATTTATCGCGCCTTAAAGTTAACCCTGCACCACGTCAACGTTCGAAAATTCGCATAAGCGCTTCTAAGTATTTCTCGTAAATAGGAGTAGCGATAACAACATCATCTAGGTAGGCGAAACAATATGGTTCGAGATCAGCACCTAGGAAACGATCAATCAACCATAGGAAAGTAGCCGGAGAATTATCTAAGCCGAAAGGCATTCTGGTAAATTGAAACAAACTTCCATGAGGTACATTAAAAGAAGTGAGTGGCTTAGAAGTTTCAAAGAGAGGTGCTTCCCAATAAGCAGAACGGATGTCCAAACTGGACAAGAAGCGAGGATCACGTAAACGATCTAAAATTGACGTAATGTATGGTAAAGGATAAGCATACTTTTGCGTCACAGCGTTGACTTTTCGAAAATCTATACAAAATCGATATGAGTTGTCCTTTTTCCGTACCAGAACTACTGGACTAGACCACGGACTATTCGAAGGTTTAACAACGCCCATGGCCAACATGTCATCAAGTTCCTTATCCGCGATAGTCTGCAAAGTAGGAGATAATGGATATATTTGTTTCACAGATTCTGTGTCAGTAATAATCTTATGCTCTATTATAGAAGCGCAGCCGAGATTGTCTAAAGCCAAAGCAAAAGCGGTATTCAGAAGGATTTGTATTGAGTTCTGCTCAGGAGAAGATAATTCGGAGAAAGAGTTTAGATGTTCGGCATTTATTGTATTGAGTACTGGGGTGGATCCAAAAAAACCAATGAGCATGTTTGAAGTCTGGGAAGAAATCGATTGCTCTTCAAAAAGCAATGCCCTAAAGAAGTGCTTGAGATACCTCTGGTACTACTAACACGTCTATAATTAAAGGTTTATCTTTCACCGTGATTGGCAGAGGAATATGTCTAAAAAATGGGCATTTGCCACCATTAGCCGCTGAACAAAATAAAGGAAGTTTAAAATTATTTGAAATTCAATTGGCACGCACCATGTTGCCAAATTTCTTATAATTGAAGCCAACGTGTGTTGCCTACACAACAGGCATAAAAATTCTCAAACTCGCTCTAAAACCCAAACTTAGTTTAACACGTTACAGAATCTACTACTGCTATCACATGCAACATATTCATTCGCTGACAAATCCACTTGACACTCGCTACATTTTAAGTCTGTTCTCGTAGGTTAGAATTATAAAACTTGTCCAAATTAGTATAAATCTTTCACTAACAATTGTGACGCTTAAATGCAACCTACACAATACAAACATCCATTTTTGGGCAATATAAAGACCCTAAATATTAAATAGATTGTTTTTGAAAATAAAACATGTATATATATATATATATATATATATATATATATATATATATATATATATATATACACACATATATTTGTCACCACTCAATAGCTTGGGAAATACAAAATAGAAATTTCGGCGTTTAAGGCTTGTGCCGAACAGACATTATAAAGTGTATTATACAATGTACGAATCCAGTTTTACTTGATGTCCTTTTTTTAAGGAAAAATAATTTTGCTTATTACTTTACTATAAAAGTAAATTCTTTAGTTAATCGAAGTGGTTATGGAATTATATAAATATTAAAAACGAAATCAGTTTTCCTAACAGAACGAAATATTTCTAATTATCCCATAAAATAACAAGGTGTTAATAATTCTATTTGTCCCATAAAAAACAAAATATTGTGTTTAAGAAACTTAGCTCACCATTTGCAAAATTCATATTAAATATTAAATTAATTAAAATTTGATATACAATTAAAGTCCTTATTCTGCATTGCTTGGATATAATAAAGCCTGAGATCAACGGATAAGGATTGTAGCATTAGAAGCGTCGTTGTCGACAGCTTTACAACGAAGTTAGTGGATTATTAACACGGGTAGTTTAGAATCCAGATGTCCGTGTTAGTCCTTACGCCGATAATGCAAATTAAAATGGAAATGATCCCGCACAATTAACGATGAAACAAGAGTAGTCTTGAAGATACTCAAACCTGATTATTTTATTTAACTTCCTAACGAGTTCCATTATACTAAAAGCTCTTCTACAGTATTTAGATTTATTCACTTACCTAAAGGTTGCAAACCAAATAAAGTCATATACCATTTTTTTCCTAATTTCTTTAATGCTTCTGTGTCGTGAAGTGGGTATATCGTTTTAATAAGGCGTTTTGTAAGGCATAAGTTAAGTATCGATTGTCCTTCGTATAACGTATGCTGCGGATATCCTGGAATAGAATTTTCGTCCGGAAGAGCACGAATATTTTCTAATTCATGTTTTATTATTTTTTGTTTTTCTGCGGTTGTTAAAAGATCGTCGACATGCATTCCATTCGGTAAAAAATCTTCTAAATTATTGACGGTAAATTCGTGATATTGGCCATTCTTGTCGCATTTTATTATTTCCATTTCTTCTGCGGCTTCTAGGAATTTTATTGTCGACGCTGATATGTGAAGGACGACGCCCTTGGAATGTTATATTGTTAGTAAGAATTTAAAATGGATAGCCAAGGAAAACGCAAGATAAAGGTAATGCAATAAGTAACATGGTGATTCATTAAGGGTATTCTTTATGGAAATTTATCACAGGTATTAAAATTTTTATTGCTACATTTACCTCAGATTCTTTATAGGGTTGTTTTAATACCAAAAGTTCACCACCACCATTTGTGCGTACGGCGTGAATTTTCTCAACTATCCATTCTAGCGTTAAACAAGGTAGCTTTCTATTAAAACGTATTACAACATACGATTGAGGTAGAGTATGCTCATCTTCATCCGAGATTTCCATTAACGGTTTTTCAATCTCATCTTGAATCCGATGCCGTGACATTTTCCCTAAAACAATAACATTATCTTAAAAAAGTAAATTATTAATTATAAAATTATAAAAATATACATAAAAGATTTTCCCGCAAAGGATTCGAACACATGTCCTCTCATTGACTAGACGAGTGTTCTACCAACTGGGCTAAAGGGATGACAGAGATTTAAGATGTATTTAGCTTGTTAACAATAAGCTATCCAATTAGTTTGTACTGTCTGCTCATATAAAAGTGAATTAAATAAGGATGGTGCATATCGTAGTGGATTTGACGAAATTAACATACGGTATCAATTGCGTTAATGCGTTATACAAGTGTGTATACACAAAGTTAGTAATGTTACATCACAATCTTTTACACATGTTTGACATACTAATTTATTTACAGTTGCAAGTTTAAATGCAAAAATTCGTAACAGCCACATATTAATAAGTGACAGAAGTCTTCATCGTACAATCCAGTCGCTAGGATTTAAATTCAAAAAAGACCCCAACCGCAGAGCTTTATTGGAAAAAACTTACATTGCAGAAATGAGAATTAAATTTCACAAACAATACGTTAAAGAGATCAATTCCCCTATTCGCGCGCAAGTAAACTCTTTTAATTAAAATCATTACGGGCTAATTGTGTGCGACATACTTAAGAAACAATGAAGCAATGGTATAAACGGGAAAAAATGTTGAACATCACAGTTGACAAACTGATTATTAACATCGGAAACTATTCTGAAAGCTCGGATGTAGATAGTGACTCCGATGTTTCTACAACCTACAATTAGTAATACAAGTGTGTTAGTGTTAGTTCATATTTAATACACTTTCTTTTAGTAATCTATTTCAATTATGTAAGTACAATATATTTTGTGGTAAAATGCTTTTCAAGATGTTAATTCACACATTTGCCATAGAATTTATGTTCCTCATTAAATGTCATCTACGTACGAATAATAGTTTTATTTAGGCAGGCAACTTAACATCCATTTTGTGTAATAATGTTATCATCTTATGGTAGGCCGTAATTGCTGCTGAATTGGTAACAACAATAAGAAATTATGATTATGAAACGTAGTAGCCTTGCGAGTTGTAAACAGTGCAGCTCGATAGTTTGCATTGTTTGTAATGGGGTAACAATGTGTTATAACCTACATAACAGACAGGCTGCAAAAATAACGTACCAAACACGTGTTACTTTTCAAGGATATTGTTTTTCAACCGTTATCATTACGATAATCAATGTTCTCTAATTTTTACAAAATAAATCATATAAATAAGTATTGCATCTCGGAATTCTGCAGTTTTAAACGCTACCACCTCGGGGTATAATTTCTAATCAGAATTCATCATAACCAAAATAATATTGACTCATGTTTTTCATATTACACCATATGACTGTATGTGATGACGTAGCGGTAAAAAGTCCTGGCGAGGATAGTAACACGGAAATAGACACTATGTATACAGGATCTTTCACGACGAACTGAGTCGTACATGGGAAACAACTGCGAACAGGTTTTTGAAAATTTATGTACAGGGGTCGCCCTAAGAACCCGTGTTAGGTAAAATATTTTCCAGTTACACCGGAAATGGATATCAACTTCGTTATTTTAATCGGAAATTCCTAATTTGTATTGAATTTTGGCTTTTCGAAATGTTTGCTTATAAAAAATATTTGAAATTCAATTCAGTCAGACCAAATAGTTTCATGTTTCTCACAAATAGGACAAGAAAAATTAAAACAAAATTATCAGTTGGCGTTGCTTTGGAAACTGTAGAAAACAAAAGCTGATGTTCAACTGCAACAAAAGTTCTGTATTATAAGTGTTTTGTAACTGTGGTTTCATATTATTTGAGTCGATCGGCATATGCAACAAAAGTGTTAGTGATGTCGCGTTTACGATTTAGTTATGAAGATTCCTTAAATTTTTTGGTAACTTACGACAAAAACATTAAAAGAACTAGGGAAAATTTTCGTGTCTGAAAACCAGAATTGATAAAACTTAACCGCGATACGCTGTCGCGGCTTATTAATAATTGTAAGTCCCATGGGCCATTTGTTGCGGAACACAATGAAGAAAATAAAACTGCAGTCTCGAAGTATTTCAGATCGTATTCTGAAAATTCATAAGGATGCAGAAAGAGACATGGGAAGGGATGGAAATTCATTTCCGTTTCTTTGTGGCAAGAAGTTAGAAGTTCCACTATAACGAGTTTTTATGGAGAAATAATAAATGTCTGGAGGAAGAGAGTATTTACTGCAGGTTAATTTCTCCTTTTTTATTTTTTTTATTACTCTCTTGTTTTGTTATATATTTTAAAATACTATTAGTAAATAAAATTTCCTATTTCGTAATACGTGTTATTGTCACTCTTGTAGTGAGAATTATAGTGTTTAGGCCATTCTTGTAAAATTTAACTTCAGTTAACTCGATAGCTTTTCTTTTCAATTATGGTTCAAAATAATGAAGTTGGGATCTTTCTCCGGTATAATCGGATTGAGATTATTTTACCTAAAACGGACTCTTCGCAAATTCGCAGTAGTTTCCCATATACAAATCGGCATATCTCTTCATGAAAGACCCCTGTTCCGGTTATCAAGAACTGCAACTATGTAAGTTTTTATGGAATAGAATTCATTACTCCTGCAGCTCAATCAGTAGAGCACTAGTCTAGTCAGTGAGAAGACATGAATTCGAAACTCCTTCGGGAGAATCCTGTCAGTACAAAAACGACGTTTCGGCAAAGTCCCATTTGCCAAATTCATGTTCTCTTCAACTGATTATCTCGGCTACGTGCTACTCGAATTTAACTGATGTCATACTGCCCGGTCTCCTCTTTATATCTGTTATTCTAAACTTTCACCACTTTCCCTATTTCTACTTTTCTCTTTTCCATTTTCTCGTGTTGCTTGCGTTTTGGGCGCTATTGATGCAGGTGATTCTTGGGAAGGCAAATGTTTCCTTACGTGGCGATGTTTAGCGCATATTAACTTCCACTTATTGGCCAATCTTTGAGAACCGCCTCGTGTGTTGAGGTTCTGTTCCTGTTTCCCAATTTCAATGGCCTCTTGGGTCGTCCTTTTTGAAGTTGCCTGTTATACTGGTTTTTTCAAACACTATGGTGTGTGATATACTGCCCACGTGCTGCGCTAGAGATGATGTAGATCTACATTCGAGAGGTCATCAAAATTGACAAACAGGAACAGAACCTCAACACACGAGACAAAGAGTGCCCAATACGTGGACGTTAATGCTCGCCAAACATCGCCATGGAAAGAAACGTGCACCCTACCAAGAACCACCTACACCAACAGCGCCTACAACAGGAAGAACGGCAAGCACCAGTGAGAAAACAGAAAAGGGAAAAGTAGCCGAAGTGAAAGAAGTAAAGGTGGTAAAAGTATACCACATCAGATGTATACAGGAAACCGGATAGCAGGACAACAGTTCGATTTGAGTAACACGAAGCCAAGCCAAGCAGTTAGAGAGAACCTGAAGATGGCAAATGGCTACTTATCCAAGGATTGGTTTCTATTGCTATACGCAACAAAGACTTTTGACTACAACGTAATCTTAACTTGTTTAATAAATAATTTAGCATGTTCACTCTTATTTAATCGTTAAGCCTTATTTGATATTATATTAAGAAACTTTCTAAAGAAAAGTTATGTAAGTGAAATAAATATATATATTAATATTAATAAAAATATATTTACACGTTTTCCTATAAAGTTGAACACGTAAATTCCACTCTAGGAATTTCTTGCCAGCAAAGAATATAATAAATTTATAACTTTAAAATCTACACGAATGTATTTTTATATCTTTGAAATTATGCGACTGTTTCATAAATATTTTGTAAAAATCAAAAACTAAATATAAGCTCTCGGATTTTTCCGCCGTTGAATTTGCCCCTAAATATAATCAACTCCAGGAGATATGCAATAAAGCTTAAATACGAAATTCCAAGTACATACCTTTTATCGTTCTGGAATTACACATACGCACGCATGCACGCACTCACCCACACACACGCACACACCCACGTACGCATACACGCTCGCACGCACACACACACACTCACACAGACGCACGTACACACATGCGTACACGCACGCAAACACACGTACGCACAAACACGTGCATGTTTGTGAGTCCCTGTGTTTGTGTTTGTGTGTCTGTGCGTTTGTGTTTGTGTTTGTGCGTTTGTGCGCCTGTGCGTTTGTGCGACTGTACATCTGTGCGCCTGTGTGTTTGTGTTTGTGTTTGTGTTTGTGTTTGTGTTTGTGTTTGTGTTTGTGTTTGTGTTTGTGTTTGTGTTTGTGTTTGTGTTTGTGTGTTTGTGTGTTTGTGTGTTTGTGTGTTTGTGTGTTTGTGTGTTTGTGTGTTTGTGTGTTTGTGTGTTTGTGTGCTTGTGTGCTTGTGTGATTGTGTGATTGTGTGATTGTGTGTTGGTGTAAAAAGGGGTAAAAGAGATTAACGTGATTTCTTTTCGGACGCGATAACTCAAAAAATTCCACAGCTATTGTATTCAAATTTGGAGTACAGGTTTAGGAGATATATGTCTAGACCCTAGTGATTTTTGATGGTGGTGTATTTGCGGGGTAGAGTGTAAGAGGGGTAAATATGAATTTCGTTAGACCGCAATAACTGAAAAAAAGTAATTGCATTCAAATGTAACGACTATATCAAAGTTAACTTCTTTTGCATTAAGTGCTGTTTTAATTTTGATTCCAGCCGTTTAAGGACTATTAAAGATGGATTACGGATTATTGATAAGACGCAAAGATTTGCAAATAGCAGGTATTTTTGTACAATAAATAACCTCCTATGACCTGCATTTAGGAAAATAAAGTTTGAGGTTATATTGCTAATATAAAACATATTAAAAATCCTGATAATTGATACGCAATCTACATTAAAAAGTTACAATCGAAGAAAATTCGAAAAATCGATTTTTCCTGCTTGGTGCTTAATGTACTGAACTATTCTTCCGATTTTACCAAATCAAAACTATTCTTCCGAAAAAAATATTAGAATACGTTTACTGACAAGGAATCAGCGCAACCATATGTAAATTTTATGATAGTTCATATCGGTAAGGTGTGTGGCCTACCATGATGTATTAAACCGGGTATTTTATTGATTTGCTTTAGTATTTGCTTTAGTGAGCTAGACCACCATCCCTTCTATTTTATCTGTAGCGTATTTCGGGCTACTTTCAAAAATCATTTTGAACACGTTACACTTTATAAACAAAACTTATTTAAAATAAGATTATCTCCGAATTTTTAGGGCTTATTTATTACAAAAAACTTTATTTAAGAAAACGTACCTATTACTTAACCATGGATCGACGACAAGCAGCAGTACTAAAAATTCGTGAACTTGTTCAACAATATCATAAAAGCAGTTCTATGCGGAAAATAGTTTAGAATCCGAATTTAGCGAAATCAACAGTGGCAGACGTTATTAACAGGGTTTGGAGAAACTGCAGATGTTAATATCAAAGGAATAAGTATTGGTCGTCCAAAGCTAGTCACTCGTAGAGACCAACGAAAGCTAGTGAAAGTGTGCAAAAATTCAAGAAGGGCTACTTTGCGCGAGTTAACTACACTTTGGAACCGCGAAATGGGCCTGAATGTTTCACAAGAATGTTGTGTAAGGTGTATCCATAAGTCCGGACTTCATTTTTACAAGGTATGTCCTTGTAGCTAGTATTTCAATTTTATTTATACATTTTAAACTATTCAGGCTAAAGAGAAGCCGTTGTTAACACCGTCAGAAGAAGAAGTGTTTGTCATGGGCAAAAGAAAAAGCACTTTGGAAGACTGGTATAAAGTGAATGCCAAAAAATACCGAGAGTTGTTAGAAACAAGCCTACTTCTAAGCACACAAGGCTCACATCCTGCTCGAAATTGTATCTTTCAACAGGATGGCGATTCATGCCATACGGCTAAACGTACAAAACAACGGTTGTTTGATAATGGGGTTACCACATTAGACTGTCCAGTCAACAGCCCAGATCTAAATGTGATCGAAACGGTATGGAATGAAATGAAAAAAAAAATTACGCGACAATCCTCAACGCACACTACCCAATTTACAGTTAGGAATACCAGAAATATGGGATACTATTACACTTGAATTATGCAAAAAGCATGTCTCATCAATAATAATAGTTTAATTTATAACTGAGCTGCGCGTAAGCATGATACACTGCTTCTTGGTAAAGGGTTACAAAAATCTTCCGATTTGCTTTAAAATATGTTAGAATCAAAATGTGATTATGTTGAAAAATAATTAACCTGAAAAATGTCCCTCGATGAAGATAAGACTCCTTAGATACAATTTTATCTTGAATTCTACGTGCTGTAGTGGTAAGATAAAGGTTCCTAATCTCAATAAGTATTACCGTTTTATTATTAACTTTTAATTAAACAGTAAACATAATTGATAAGGATTTAAGTGAGGAAAAAGTATTACTTGAAAAATAAAATTTAAGGATTAGAATACTTTGTCATATGATACAAACATAAACAAAATCAGAAAACTGTAAAAAAAAACTGCACAAATGAATAATTTCAGTAGTACACATTCACAAAAAATCTAAAAATATGCGATTGACAGCGTTTTGGTCATAGTATTCAATGTAGAAGGCATTGTTAACTGTCGTACATAGCATTGATGGTGAATTAAAAAAACTCATATATTTCCCTAAAAGATGGTTATCAACCGAAGAATCTGGAAACACCTACCATCGAACAAACCTATTCATTTTTGAAGGCACTCCAGATAATTAGTTTTTAATCATAAAAGAGAGTAATTTTATGATTTTTAGTGTAATAGAGACCGTAATTCAGGTTCAGTGTATATTGGGAGTAGCTGGTCCATATAATGCACACTAATTATTGAAATTAGCGATTAATAATGTTCTGGGTATATATTACATTTTTTAGCCAATATGAAACTGCATGCGTCTGCGTGCATGTGGTGTGTGCGTGCGTGCGTGCGTGCGTGCATACGTACGTACGTGCGTGCGTTCGTGCGTGCGTGCGTGCGTGTATGTTTGTGTTCGCGCTTGAGCTAGCATGTGCGTCTGCGTATGCGCGTGTGCGTGAGTGCGTTTGTGTTTGTGCGCGCGTGCGGTGTTTATGTGTATGGTGTGTGTCCGTGCGAACGAGTTCGAGAATGCGCTTGCGTGTGAGTGTGTGTGTGTGTGCGCGTCCGTGTGTTTTTGGATTTTATAAAATATTCATGAATCATCTGCAAATTTGAAATATATAAAAATACTGGCATATAGACCTTAACACCATAAATTAACTATATTTTATATAATTTTTTGATACGACGCGCGATTTTGAGGCAACAAAGGAGGAATTTAAGTGTTTGTTCAAATTTTCGCAATATCTGAATAACGATTAATTTTATAACAAAATGTGCAAACATATTTTTTAAGGATAATTTAATTTAAAACTTTTCTTTATAAAGTTTCTTAATTGGAAGCCAAATAAATCTTAAAAATTAATTATATAAATTGAAAATGCTTGAACCGTGTTATCCGTATTTTTATAAAACGGTCGCTTTGGAATTTTTTTAACGTTAGCATCTAGATGCCTATTAACCTATCTAACATGAAAGTTTAAACGTCCACCTGACCTAAATTATGTTGTTTTTAGAATGTTGCCTGTTAAATGTTTCAAGACATTCATCACCAATTTCAAACACTTTTACTGGATGAGTTTATTCCTTTACTTAGTTTTGTTAATTCGAAGTATTTTTTGCCAAATTTGGTATATTTTCACTTTTATTCCTAGGGGCAAGATGTGTCACTTTCTTTGATTGATTTTCGAATTTCAAATTTTTCAACTCAGAGTTGCAAACTTACTGTATAATGTTATTTCAAAATATATTAAGGACTATAAAAGTTCTTTGTTAAATTTTTTAGTATTATATTGTTTTTTTATTTTTGAAACGAATTATGGTTTGTGTTTGTCCAACTACTTATGTGACATGTAAAATGTGTTTCGTGGCACGCTAAGTGCGTTTTTTATCCAACGAATTTGCAATGTAAATTTAGTGCGTATTCAAAACTAGTAGTTTGCTTTGCATTGTATAAATAGGCTTAAGTTGTTTTACTGGCACTAAAAGTACTTTTACTAACGTTACCGCATCGAAAGAGAATAGCGGTTGAAAAATATCAGTTTAAGTGCGTTTATCCAGATACAAAATGTCAAATTTTTTTTCAAAACCGTCATTAAAATGCGAAAAGTTCGCCGCTAATACAGTTAAATTAGTGGTACAATGCCCCCTGTATTATCCTACGAATTTCATTTTTCACCAATCACTGTTTAAAAAATGGTGTAGCCTTACCAATGCATAAAGTATGTTATGTCTATGAAACCTTTTTGTCACATTAATTAATAAATACTATTTTCACAAATGTTTTGGTCTTTTCACGAAATGATTCCCATTTGGGAAAAAATGTTGTATGCACCTTGGCAATAAAACGCGATCCACAAGGCCTCGGCACTAAACTCCACATGCGTCTTAAAAAATCCACTTTATTGCCTTAATATATAAACCAGATGCTATTGTTCTTGTTGAGACTTCCTTTTTTTTCTACTAAAACTTACCATAAAAGTAGTCTTTTAGTCAAGCAGTGCTCGATTTACATTTAAAATAGTAAGAAAACATGTTAGGTTACAATTTGCTCAATTTTTAAAACCAAATATGTATATATTTTCATATACACAGGGTGTTTGTTACATAGATAGAAAGTTTTAAAGGGGAGGTAGGTGAGGCCATTCCAAACCCATATGATCATATTTACCCCTATACAAAGTGTTGTGGATTTTGAGATATCGATAAGTTCATGTTATTGAAGAAAATACATGTTTTTTAGCACTTAAACCAAGAACTAAGGAAAATGGCATATATTTTAAAAATTTAAATTTGGTTTATTGACCTACACTCAAAAAAAAGGTTGTTAACCTAAAATTTTCCTACACAATTTTGCACAACGGAAATAGCGATGCTCCAACTAAAACTGAGCTGAATAATAAACATGCCATTTCAATATTTAGAGTCATTTATTTAGAATTGTTTTATAGAAATATCCGTTCAAACAGTTTTAAAAATATCTTTATTTTATGCTTTTTCGAATTATGTATCAAAAGTATAAAATAAATACAATATGAATATTATTATTAATTATTAACAATATGAGAAACATGAAAAAGAATGCATAGGAGCCCAATTTAATACAAAACAGTCTGAATCTACATTTACTTCAAATTATTTAATCAGTAAAAAAACAGCCAATTATTTCTGATGTTCAAAATGCGAACCGCCATTTCTTAAACACTTACGCGCTCTTATTCTCATTTGGCTGGTAGTAACGCCTAGCTTCATTTCTTCCGTCAGTATTCTTTCTGCTTGATTAATTGTCCTAATAAGTTGGTCGCGATTAACTATTTCGACAGCATAAACAAGGTCTTTCATTCGTTCCCAGACATGAAAATCGACACGTCTGGTCTGGAGACCTTGCAGGCCACGATATTGGCCCATTTCTTCCGATCCAATGATTAGGAAACCTTTCGTCTAGAAATTCTCTTATGGTTAGGCGATTATGACCAGGACATCCGTCATTACCATGGATCTCCTTACATTAAGAGGTAGATATTTGGCATCTCATTGCGCAAAACTCTAAATAGTTGTTTCCATTTAGATTGTCTGGAAGATAGTATGGGCCAATAAATGTTCTGCCGATGACTGCTGCCCATACATTTACACTAAATTTATGTTTTGTCATATGAGGATTTTCATCAGCATCAGACCAGTAATGTAAATTACGGAAGTTCGTAATGCCCCCTCTTGAAAATTTTTACTTGTCTGTCCATAAAATACTTTTTAGAAAAAGCATGTCGGCATGTAATAAAAAACGGCAAGAAATAGTTCTTCGGATAGGATCACCCTCTTCAAGGCCTTGGACGAGAGTAAAGTGAAAATAATGTTTATTATTGCTGTTCAGAATAGACCATACTTTCCATATGGATAAATTATATTCCATATGGATAAATTATATTCTACAGCTACTTTTCTTGTGCTTGTGGTAGGATCCGCCCTAAAGGCCTCCAAAATTTGTTTATCCACTTCAGAACCATAACGAACAATCTGTGCCCGTTCTAGATAATTACGAACGTTCCCAGTTTCACATAAACGACGATATGTGTTTATGAAAACTTGTACATTGGGAGTTCTTCTAGCAGGAAATCGATCTCGGTACAGACACTGAGCAGCTGCTGCATTACCGTCGGCTTTTCCATACATAAAGATAATATCAGCGTATTCAGAATTGGAAAAAGTGACCATGGTATCAGCATTCAGTAGTTTACAAAGTCACAAGAAATGCAGATAGTGACAATACAGCTTCAATGATACTGGTTAATTTGGTGTCAAGACCTACTTGCTTTTTGGGATACGACTTGATTGTAAACTGACGTAAACCCACGTATGAGAATGTTAGATATCACTTCAACATAAATAATAGTATGTATAGTTCTAACGGGTTGCGGAAAATTCACCGCAACAATTCACCGACAGCAATTCACCGACAACAAATCACCGAAAGTAAATTCACCGCCACAACAATTCACCGAAACAACAATTAACCGAAATCAACATTCACCGAAACAAAAATTCATCGCTCATAATAAGAATAATTATTAGATATTTTAATTATCTTCAATAGAATCTTAACAAAAATATATTACAGTAACACACTAATTTTGTTTTCTAATTAGTTAAAAATAACTTACCTCCTGTTATTCGATTTTGATTTACCTTTAATTAATTCTTTAATTAATATAGGGATTGTGCTCAGCGTGTCAAGTCTCTTGTTGATCAGTATAATCCTGGCAACATACTTGACTACATTAGAGGGATAGCCCATAACATATCTTATTAATTTTTGCTTATATTATGTTTATTATTTTGTCGATGTTTTAATAATATTATGTCAAATATGTATATTTGCCTTACTTTTGACGATGATTTTTATTAATAAATTATATTTTTATACACTAATATTTTCTTTATTATTACACAATGAAAGTGGGCTACCATTAAAGTTAAGCATATTTACCCAAGTACTATCTGGTGGTTATAGATAAGTTACTTTTCACTAATTAGTTAAATAATAATTTTTTTTCCGGTGAATGTTGGTTTCGGTGAATTGTTGTTTCGGTGAATTGTTGTGGCGGTGAATTTACTTTCGGTGAATTGTTGTCGGCGAATTGCTGTCGGTGAATTGTTGGCGGTGAATTTTCCTAGATCCTTTATTTAGAATTATTTTATAGAAATATCCGTTCAAACAGTTTTAACAATATCTCTATTTTATGCTGTTTTGAATCACATGTCAAAAGCATGAAATAATTACAATTATTGTCATAAACAAACAAAAAATATAATATTGCCTAGGGTACAAGTTAACACAAAATGATCTGGCGCGGTCAGTTAGAACGGATCTAGGAAAATTCACCGCCAACCATTCACCGACAGCAATTGTACTCCTAGGCAATATTATATTTTTTGTTTGTTCATGACAATAATTGTAATTATTTCATGCTTTTGACATATGATTCGAAACAGCATAAAATAGAGATATTTTAAAACTGTTTGAACGGATATTTCTATAAAATAA
This sequence comes from Vesta saturnalis, assembly GCA_036346205.1. NCBI lineage: Eukaryota > Metazoa > Arthropoda > Insecta > Coleoptera > Lampyridae > Vesta > Vesta saturnalis. The sequence goes on from JARFJB010002203.1 coordinate 391,326, forward strand.
TTCTAAATAAATGACTCTAAATATTGAAATGGGTTGTTTATTATTTGCTAAGTTTTAGTTGGAGCATCGCTATTTCCGTTGTGTGTAGGAAAATTGTAGGTTAACAACCTTTTTGAGTATAGGTCAATAAACCAAATTTAAATCGTTAAAAATATTATTCCATTTTCCTTAGTTCTTGGTTTAAGTGCTAAAAAACATGTATTTTCTTCAAAAACACAAACTTATCGATATCTCAAAATCCACAACACTCTGTATAGGAGTAAATATGGTCATATAGGTTCGGAATGGCCTCACTTACCTCCCCTTTAAAACTTTCTATCTATGTACCAAACACCCTGTAGAATACATTGACACATTGAGAATTGATTGAATAATATTACATAATCTGATGAGTACTAGTTAGGCTCCTTAAAGTTATGCCTCTAAAACTGGGTCCACACCTATAAAAATTTGCGCTGAACACCACGCACGGCGTAAAATTTTGTACTTTCGAGGGAATTTTCGTAAATGTGGACGTAGCAACGCACACAAGAATTTTTTCAACATTCAACGCACATGCTCCAAATTAAGTCGGTTTTCTGACGAACATAAAAGCCTTTGCGCCGCACCGAGTTTTCGATGTGGACGCTTCTTTTTGTTTTTGCCGCATGAATGCTATTCTACTCTCAGTGACTTAGAGCTTACCAAATTAGCAGTAAGTGCACAATGTCGGAATGAATGAAGAGAAGGTGTGCAGGTTTTATTGTGATGTGCGAAAAAAAAACGCTACTGGATCGAGGATCAATACAGAAATAGGAGATATGAAGATAGCGCTCGCCTGTTGAATATATTGGCTATAGATGAAAGTAATGGTCATTACATGCGGAATTTTCCTTTATTTTATTAAAATGGTTCTTATTATCCGTCATATGTATTTCATGAAACTAACTCGTCTAATACTATCTAAAAAATCTAATATTATCTAAAACTCGTCTAATAATATCTTTAAGAAAATCCGCCTTTACTTTTTGGTCCAAAATTAGTAGCTTTTGAGGGATATATTTACATACTTTGGTGTCTGTGCCCTAGTCTTATGCAGTACTTACGAAAAACTTTAATTCAAAATATTGTTTCAATTATCTTTAAAAAAGATTTTTGTATTTTTTGTTCTAAAGTTGATATTTTTTTAAATATTCACAAAAGGTGCTTTAGCGCCTTCTCTAAAATATCATTCTTTGTGAACCGACGTTAACATTTGGTAGAAAAGTCTAAACATATTTCATCAAAATCATTATTACTAAGCGTGATTGTTGAAAAAGTAATCTTTTTTGAACAAAGTTGTTTTTTTTTACAAAATTAAACAGTACACAAATCTGTACGCAACCATTCCGCATACACAGATCACAATTCGGCACACTGATAATGTTTTTATTACAAATAATAACTGGGCTATATTTTTTGAGAAAGATGCTTTTTTTATTAAAATATACAATTAAAAAAAACTATTGCACAGTTATCGTAGGGAAGGGACTTCATAAAGGGACGGTTTTTGAAAGGGATTATCAATTCGTTCTGTGGCTAATGCATATGGAATAGCTAAATCTGTCTTAGCTCGCCTTATAAAAAAATGTAAGAATACCGATGCTCCTTTCGTTTACCAACCAAATATTGGGAACAGGATAATTTTCTGTATGGAAGGGGAATTCCAAATTGCAAAATATGTGAAATTGTCTGCAAAAATGTGTTTTGGTTTAACACGTCATCAACTTTGCAGACTTGCTTCTGACTACGCTACACTACTTCAAAAGGACATTGCTGTTAACTGGGTAGAAAATCAAGTAAGTGGTATACAATGGTATAAAGGTTTTATGAAGCGACACCGGAGAAAACTAGTAATGGCTCGTGCAAGTAGTTTTTAATAAAACTACAGTTGCTACATTTTACAACAATTTGGATAAATATCAAATTACGGCAGACCGTATATATATATATATATATATATATATATATATATATATATATATATATATAACCTGGACGAGACAGGCCTTCTAACAGTTTGTGATCCTGTAAAGGTTCTGGCTGAAACTTGTATGACGTGGACGGTGCTTGGTATTATATCTGCCACAGGCAATTGTCTACCACCTGTTTTTATTTTTCCTCGGGTTCACTACAAGCATTTCATGTTGACAAACGGGCCTGTTGGAAGTCTAGGCCTGGCTTACATAACTGGATGGATGACAAATGAACATTTATTGCGGTCATTTCAGTATTTCATAGAGCGTGTAAAGCCTTCCCAGGAAACTTCAGTTTTACTACTCAGGGGCACATATTAGTTTGGAAGTAATTTTACGTGCAAAAGAAAATGGAGTCGTAATCTTAACGTTTCCTTCATATTGTAGCCACCGATTCCAACCGCTTGATGTAACGGTGTACGGACTATTTAAAAGTTTTTATAAAAGAACTATGCATGATTGGATGACAAGTAATCCGAGATAGACCGTAACAATTTATACTGTGCCACAATTTGCAAAAATTGCTCATGAAAAACCGTTCAGGATTTAAAAAATTCTATCGGGATTTAATAAAACAGGAATCCATCTACTTAATTCAAATAATTTCACGGATGCTGATTTTCTAAGTTCTTATGTTACGGATCGTCCTTTATCAACAAGTTCGCGGGTAGACTAAGCTGATGAATTCTCTAATAATCAAGAAATCAACAATAAAAGTAAGAACCCCTATGAAGACTTGAATCATGACAATACTGAGACAAATGTTCTCACGGCTGATATGGTGCGACCTTTTCCAAAAGCTGCCCCACGGCAGCAGTCGAGAAGAGGCAGTAAACATGGTTCCTCGAAAATGATGACAATGACACGTGAAATAGAAACCTTAAAAAAAATTAACTAAACCGACAGAATAAACCACAACCATCCCCAAAACGATTAAAAAGTGTAAAAAGGAAGATTTTTTGAAGAAATCAGCGGCGACGAATCTTCAATTAGTTATGCTGATAGAGATGCTAGTGAAACGTGGATGGGTGCTAGGGACAGCGAGATAGATTTCGATTTAACCATCATAAATGTAGGGAATGTTAAGTTTCAATTGAAGAAGAAGCATAAATTTAACCATGCTGTCGGTGTGATTCTCAGTGAGCTCTCTGAGAGTGAATATCAAGTACAGTTTATGAAAAAATCATGCAAAACAGATAATTTTACTTTTCCCGAAAAGGACCATAGAGCTGCTGTAAACAAAAAAGACATTGTTATGAAAATGCCAAACCCGAATCAATGCCAAGGAAGCGAGGGGGCACAAACATTTTATTCATTTTCTATTGACTTGTCTAACCTTAGTGAATTATTATAAATACCTAATTTTGTTTAATTATTACTACAATTTAAATGTTAATAAATGTTAAATTTAATTCTTAATTATTTCTCCTTTCAGGAATTGATGTGTCCCTTTCAGTACACCCCAGTACATTGAAAGGGACAATTACAGAATGTTAAATAATCAAGTGTAACTTTTTAAAATAAGGCAAAATTAAATTAATTCTGCTTCAGACAGCATCTAATACATGTGTGTTTGTAGTAATCTAAAAATTATATCGCTATTCAGAACCAAATTTCAGTATTACCGTTTTAAAAAAAAATTCCTTTTCATGAATCCCCTCCCCTACAATCCGGCACACTAATTATTTTTTTACTACAAAAAAAACCAAGACTACATTTTATGAAAAATATTCTTTTTTTTATTTATAGTAGCAGTCTTCAAAGCGAAAGGACGTATTTTAAGTGTAATCCGGCTTCTACCCTCAATTAGTGCATGGTAAGGTGCCTTTTTAAACAGATTTTTATAACGCAGCGGTTTATAAGCGGTAATAAACAAAACAACAATAATCAACATCTAACCAGTAGAATTTTAGTGTGAAATTGCAGTATAGATACACAAATAAAAAATGCGCGTAAATAGGATTTAGGATTGCTGCAGCACTGAATTTCTATGAAAAGTGCGGCTCCTTCAAACTGATGTCAGGTAAGATTGTTCAAACTCGTATAATCTTAAACTTAAAGCGCCCTTTTTTTGCGGGCGTATACAAAAAAATCATAAATACGTATTTGTAACAGTATGATACAGACCACGACAAGCCAGATGTAAATCATAAAAGTGTACAGCGCTTAAGATTGAAATAAGCGGTCAGTACATGCTTAATGTATTTACGTGCAATAAACCCCTTTCAATAGCAAACCCAAGCGTAATCATTGTCTTAAGCATATTCGTTTTATTAGCTTAAATGATAAAAGATAAATAACTAGATCGAATCCGTGATTCAAAATATACAAAAAATATCTTCCAACATACAAAATCGAAACTAAAAGAAATGAAATACTATTAATGGCATTTTTTAGGATAATTATGGAACCTCTTTTATAATAAGTTTATTACGAAAACAGGCAACATTGTAAAAACAAAGACAATAATCTATGTCAGAATGACGTTTAAAACTTCATGCCAGATAGAGATCAATAGACATAAATACATAACTTAAAAAAAATTCCAAAGCCGCCCGCTCTATAAGATGTCAATAACACAGTTTAACCATTTTCATGGATATTTAATTAATTTTTAGACTTACTTTGCGTTATATTAAGAAACTTTATAAAGAAAAGTTATGTAAAATTAAATTTTCTTTAAAAAACATGTCTCCACTTATAAAATTAATCGTTATTCAGATATTGAAAAAATTTGAACTTACACTTAAATTCTTTTGCCGCGAAATTACGAGTCGTATCAAAAAATTGCATAAAACATAATTAATCGATATGTTCAAGATCTATATCTGGATATACTTATATCTTTAGAATATGTAGCTGTTTTAGAATTATTTGATAAAGACCAAAAACTGTCCCTAATAAACTCCCCTTCGCCGCTGGATTTCTTCCAAAATCTAATCAGCTCCAAGTCAAATGAAAACGAGCTTAAGTAACAAATAACTAGCTCTAATTCGAAATCGAAAACCTAAATTAAACATATTTAAGAAATTTCTCAAATAAATAACAGCAAGTCTGGTAAGTAGCACAAGAACAAAAAATCACGTACGGTACAATCTAATCTAAACACGATGTAATTAAAATTAAGTAAGTTAAAAAGATTGTTGGGGCAGTAGGGTAAATAAGCGCCAGCACTGCCCGGTAGTAAGACGATGCCGTTAGTAGGGAATACTGCATCGTCCGGAGCACGATTCGGCTAGTAACCGGTATGCCTGCTAATTAATCACTAAAAACAACAACACCAATACGTGTATCGGAGACAAAGCGCAAAGGAAAGTATATTGTGGAGATGAAGGATGGCACCCTAGCGCTATGGTCATGAGTTGAGACTGAAATGCATCTGTGTGGTTAGAAACCTGTTTGTATCTAATGCGTGGTAGAAATATAAAAATGTGCATATGAATCGGACCACTTTTGGTTTGGATCGAGAGTGTGGAAAAAGTGGGTCTGGATAAGAAAAGCAAACGTAGTGCGAACGTCCAGAATTAGATTAGATAAACTGGTAGAAAATGGTGCGAGGATGTAGATGCTGTGAGTAGAGACTCGAATGTGAATGACGCAGTGTGGAACGAACCAATGACGCTGGAAGTGCGCGGATAAGCTTGAAAAACTGTGTTGTCCATTGTGCTCTGCAGATATGTGGAAGAGCGACTATAGGTAGACAGCAAAATGTGCTTGGTAGAATGAATATAAAAAGGCAGTATATAAGAAAAAAGACGCGTATATAGACGCAATGATTTCTGAAAAACAATGAGACTGAGAACAAGTGATTGTATGTGGTGTACAGATTAAGAAGCGAAGGAGGCAATGAGCATAAGTAAAAGGAAGTGACCGCTGAGCAAGGAGGAAAATGCAGAATGATTTTGAGGAAATAAAAGCTCGACTAGAAATGGGCCAAAATACAGAACATGACCAAAACAGAACGCTGCAGGACTGATGAATAGGAGAAACGAAATAGTATGGGACGAGTGTGAAGTGAGGAAATGCTGGAAAGAATATTTCAGAAACTTCTACAGTAGTGAGGAAATAAAACTAAAAGTTTACTAAGGAGAATGTAGAAGGAATAGTGAATGAAATTGAGGTTGATATTCGGTTACATGAGATGGAGAAAACGGTAGGCGTGCATGATCGCACAAACTACAGAGGAACAAGTCTGCTCAGTGTACCTTGCAAAGTATTTGGAAGAGTGCTGATTGATACAGTACGTGAAACTACCGAACTGATTTGGGATGTGCAGAGTGGCTTTATGTCAGGAGAGAATGTGTTTACCAGGTGGTTGCTCTCCAGCAAGTGATCGTAAAAAGAACCTGTACTGTGCGTTTGTAGATCCGTAGAGAGAATTCGAGTGAAGGGAGAAGCAGTGGGAAATGTTAAATGAATAAGGAGTAACTAAAAGTGTAATAGGGCAGTATATAACGGTAGCCGGGCATGTGACAGGAGGTGTGAGTGTGTGAGTGAATGCTTTAGTATTGAGCAAGGATGCGATCATGCTGTGCGCTGTTGTTCAATGTATACATCAATAGATGTGTTAGGCAATCGTGTACCGATACAAATATGGTAATGGTGTGACGCAAACGTACGAGTTTTGGTGTATGTAGATGACACAATGTTATTAAACGAGAATGCGGATGAGCTACAAACTGGTCTGAGGAAGTTTGATATAATCTGTGAGAACATGGATCTAAAGCTAGATGTTAACAAAATAAAGATTGTGGTGCTCAATCGGAAGGTGAAAAGGAGAGTAGAGTATTTACCCTGCATGATGGAATTGTGGAAGTGGACGAGTTGGTATATCTGGGTAGGATGTTCACTGCTGATACACTGGATGACGAGATTGAACGACGGGTGAACTCTGGAAGGAAAATGATTAGAAATATTTATGGACGTTAATGAAAAACGAATACATGAGCGTAGCTGCGAAACAAGCAATCTATAATGGCGTGTTTGTCCCGTCAGCACTGTATGGAAGTGTGACATGGGTATGTCAAAAAAAGCACGAAAGCTGAGAAGTGCATGCGGTAAAACAAGAAGGGATAAGATAAAGAATGAGTGAAGGACTGTGGCGAAGAAAAGACGATGATTGATAGCTATAAAAGTAGGTTAATTTGTCACATCGAAGGAATGAACAACAAAAGGTCAACAAAACACATATATGTGAGTGAAGTTAGAGGTAAGGCCGGGCCTGGTAGGACGCGCAAAACTTGGCTGAATACAGTAGAGTATATCACAAAGGAAGGAAGATAAGGAGTTCTAAAAATAAAAGATACAATGTATGAATTGCGGCAGCTAGGGAGGTATACAAGGAATGGAAAGCAAGAAGAGATATTGCAAATGAAAAATAAGAAAGAGGCAGGGATTGTTTTGCCTATCACGCAAGGGAATGGCTGGACCAGTATGTTATGTTAATGACACATGTACTGAAACGCGTAGAGGAATAAAAAATTATATAAAAGAAATTGTGGAATTATATTGTGTTACATTAGTATTATTAAATATCGAATTGCACGACGTAAGCGTAAAGAATATAAATTTAATCTGTAAACACGACGTTTGTCAATTTCTAAGTGTTGCCGGATTGAAATATTTTGCCTTCAACAATCTATTCCGTGGTAAGAGAGGTCACATTTTGGATTTAATGTTATTACTTCATATTTGCTCGTCCGTTTGGTTCCTCATGAGTTTAAATGATTTGCCAACGTGAATGATAAATTAATAATATATATATATATATATATATATATATATATATATTATATATATATATATACTAGAATTTTGCGTATTCTCGATGCTTTATTAAACTTAGAAGATAAGTTTAAATACGAAAGTTGTCTATTTTATAAGTGCATAGTCTAAAATAGTTTGGTTTCTACAGATAATATAAACGGGACAACATAGAACTTTTGATTTTAAATAGAAATATATATTATTTACATTTCAATTCTCCTTTTATATATATTACATCATTTTATATAAATTACTCTAATAAATCTTACAGTTTTGAGATATTTGCAAAGTTAATTAAAACTGACATTTGTATGTAGTAATTCAATAGTGGTATCTCAGTTATTTTAAAGATAAAAATAATCTTTGGTATAGAATTTATTCATACATGAGCTTACTTTAATCTATTGTCAAAATTATTTCACGGTTAATAGACGAAGACAAGGCATTAAAAATATAGGGTGTCCCATTTAAAAATGAAGATATAGCATTTTCAAATTTATGTTATTGAATTAATTTTGTGATCACTGTGTATATTGAAATTCAATTTTGACAATAGATTAAAGTAAGCTCATGTACGAATAAATTCTATACCAAAGATTATTTTTATCTTTAAAATAACTGAGATACGCCTACTTGAATAACTACATAAAAATGTCAGTTCTTAGTTTACTTTGCAAATATCTCAAAAACTGTAAGATTTAGCTTGTAAGTAATTCTTATAAAAGATGTAAAATTATAAGGAGAATCGAAAAAAAATAATATATAGGGTGTTCTATTTAAAATTAAAAGTTCTATATTGTACCGCTTTTACATTACACCCTGTAGAAACCAAACTATTTTAGATTATGCAGCTTATAAACATAGACAACTTTCGTATTTAAACTTATCTTCTAAGTTTAATGGCTAAGGAGCTATCGACCGAATACGCACTATTGACAACTATATATATAATTATATATATATATATATATATATATATATATATATATATATATATATATATATATATATATATATATATATATATATATATATATATATATATATATATATATATATATATACCTATTTAATTTAATAAAACAGATTCAAATTTATTTGTCTTAATATATATATATATATATATATATATATATATATATATATATATATATATAATAATATATATAATATATAACTTAAAATATAATAATACAACAGTAAAACTTAAAAATCATATTCTAAATACATAAAATTAAAACTAAACAAATCATTCGATTACAAAATTTTTTCGAACATAATTTGATTCCGATGAAAATTAATATTACATGCTAATTACTGCTCTCAATAATTCCGGTAACCAATTAAAGCTCACATCATAGTGCTGACAAATTGCATTAAAGTTTAAGGATAACCTTACGGTTGGTGCTTTAAAGACAATATTTGTTCTTGGTGTTTATTGTGTAGGTAAATGTCAGTGGAATTCTTGATGTTCGAGTAGGAATCGAAAAGTTTAAACGTGATAAGAGGTAGGGACAACGATATGCTTATGTAATAAACCGTGTAAAAATTTTACAGTTTATTCCGAAATCCTCCTTCAGGATTGTGACCTTCAATTTTAAATGTGACATATTTTAGAAATTTACGCGGGATGTTCTCAATAGCGCATTTTTGTACTTCATGAATTGGATACCAGTACTCAAGTTTAGATCGTACAATTGCGAAGTATAAAGAAAATAGAGTGTGATGAATTGTAAATAATCTACAATTTCTAGTGATAAAACCCAAAATTTTAGATGCCGAAGAACAAATGTACTGGACGTGTTCAGTGGAGTGCAACTGGTAATCAAAAATTACTCGTAGGTCTTTTATAATTGAAGTACGGCTAAGGTTTACCGAGTTGACAGAATATTGAAAACTGATTATTTTACGCTTTTTACTAAACGATAGAATCTTGCATTTACTTATGTTTAAATCCAAATCATTTGATTTACATCATTGATGAATGGAGTCTATTTGTTTTTTCAACTCAAGACAATCGAATAGATTTGTAATTTTTTCATAAATTTTAAGGTCATCTGCGAAAAGAAGATGATGACATGATATTGAGTCAGAAATATCACTTATGAACATAACAAACATAAGCGGGCTTAGGTTCGACCCTTAAGGTACGCCAGATGTGACCATAAATAAATTAGAAGTAAAACTATTGTATGTAACATACTGAAAACGATTATTCAAGTAAGACGTAAAAAGACAGAGTAGCGAATCACTAAATCCAAAATTCTCAAATTTTATGAGTTATAACCGAGTGGTCTATCAGAGGTTTTAGCAAAGTCCATATAAATTGCACTAACTTAACCTAAATTAACAAACAAAATACACCCACGTACCACACAAAATTAAAAAACACCGAACGCGTTTCGATAGCTACGCTATCATCATCAGCGGTCAACTAGGGCGGACTGTTTCTAACATTTTGTCGCTCTAGTCGACGCTGATGATGATACGTAATCGATACACGTTCGGTGTTTTTAATTTGTGTATGTATATTTGTTTGTTACAGATCCTGCCACAGTTCCAGTGTTCCAGATTTCTCAATTGACCTAAATTGTGCAATACTTGATAAGTAAAATCCGTACAACATGCAAGGTTAGTTAAATTAGAACGTTTTTGCATAAAACCGTGTTTTGAAAACGTTGACAAAATGCTAATTGGTCTATAATTAGAAAATGTTGCAGGAACTTCAGACTTATGCACAGGACATATTTTAGCTATTTTCGAGTATTAGCAAAGCATTGTTGCCGTATTGCTAAATTGAAGATAATGTATAATGGAAAAACAAAAATGTTTTCACTAAGAACACTGGAATTTCATCATAACCTGCAGTTTGTTTTCTTTTCAGTGAGGATAAGCGTCGCTAATCTGTAGCAGATTAATGCATGGCAGGTTATTATGAGTAGGTACGGATGAAACACGATTTATAGGTTGACGATAAACAGAGGAAAAGTAGTTTTTAAAGGCATTTACCTACAATTTCTCGTGGAGTAGTAAAGTAATTATTATCATAGAACATTCTTCCAGGTATTCTACTGCTTCCTTATATGTAGAATTATATTTCTTAAAACGTTTGTGGAATTTATATTTTGAACGAATATTTTTAATAATTTCGTGATTAAACCATTTGGGATAACAGTGATTCAAGATATTATTCAATACAGCATAAAAATTTGCTCAAGCCTTATTCACGTCGGTATAGAAATCAAGAAATGAATCTATCTCAGATAAAGCTATGTACATAAAAGGGAAATCAGATTTTTTAAAATTATAGTATTTTTTACTAATATTAATCGGAAGTGTAGCATCAAACTTTAATTGAGGTTCGATGACAAGCGTGGGATGATGTAAGTCTTCTAAAATGATTGGAGATTCATCAAGTCACATCACATTTGAGACTGCTTATGCTTATAACTAAATCTAAGATTCGCATATTTGTGTTTAATAGGTAGGTACACAATTATATTGACTTGAATTAAGTAGATTCATAAAATTAGCAATAGAATTATATTTGGAATCGGTTATATCATTATTTATGGATGAAGAAATGTTAAAATCACCCAGAATTAGTATATGATTATATGAGTAGCACAATGGGTCAAATAACTCAAAAAAGAGTTGGTAGTCTTTAACTTGAGTATCTGGTGGTATGTAAATAACAAACACAGTTAAACACATTGACTTGAAGTTACATTTACATCCTACAATGTCTGTGAAAGGTAAAGAATTGTTTAATATACTTGTGTCAATTGCATCACAATTAATCAGTTTTAACGGCAAGTAACGTTCCTTCGCCCAACTTCTTGTTTATAATTTCTAATCTTCGGTCGCATCGATATGCAATATTATGAAGCAGGAGCTATTTCCGAATTATGTATATCTTCAGAAAGCGCCGTTTCAATAATACCTATTATATCAAATTCGCAGTTCGTAAGAGATGTATAAAATTTTGAAAGTTTAAACCGTAATCTCCACACATTTTGAAAATAGCAACGCAAGTGTCGAACATACTTTAGTTTTTTAGCTTAGATACAATTTTTGGAACACCATCAATATAACGAATGGTCAAGCTATTATACCTTCAGCTATTTTGTTTGAGAGTTCGTTACGTAATTTTTTAACTACTCCATCAGTCACCGAATTTAGAATTACTTTTATTGGACGCTGTTTATTGTCAGCTCTCGGACGCCCTAATCTGAACGCTTTGACATTACCACACGGAACATTTGCTAATGTATTTATAACTTCGCTGACCTTACGATTACCGGATTATTTTCTTGCCAGAACGTCATCAGACGCACATTCTGGATAATTGAAAATAATTAAATTGGTATCCCCATAATTGAAAATAATTAAATTGGTATCCCCACGTCAACGTTCAATAATCTCGTTGATAATTTCTTCCCTTTTGTAGATATTGCGAGAATTAGTTTGCATACTGAGAATTACTTGTTGCTTAGGTTCTTCTATTTCTTTTCGCAAGGCCTCAATTATCGTAGATTAGTTCTTGATTTCAGCAGATTTTTTTAAGCAGACTTTACAGTTGTATGATATTCGTTTATCCTTAGCTAGTATACATTGGATTTTAGCGCGAAATAATTCAGAACATGTTGAATCAATACATAAAGTCGGGCCGGCTAGAGGTGTCTTACAACTCATCTTTTAGTAAAGCAGGGTTTAAGATTTTAAAAACGTATGTCGTTATTGGTTCATATAGTTAGTAATTTTTAATACCAACAAAACATCGTCAATGTTTCTAGGTTATTTTCAAATTTAAGCCGCGCTGTTAAATTTAAATAATATTATTGTTCGAATATCTCGGATTTAGCATCCTAAAGGTCTTAAAATCCCCATCCACTCGTATAAATAAAGTCGAATTTCGTTTAAGGTCTGTTCGCACTTATGGCATGTAATGTCCACCGAGTGTGGGTAGTGTAAACGATTATCAGAACCCAGACCGGGTCAACAAAATTTTGTTTTAGATCTGGTTTACAAATTAATTATATCAATAATTTTCAATAAGAAACAAATTAGGTAGCAGTATGCAGTGCCCGAATGAAGTGCAAAAGTTTGGTTAATTGCGGAGGATCGTTTTTACCCGACAGATCTCTGCGTCAAAAGAGTCAAGACTGTAATTTGGTTATCGAAGTCACTTATAAATAACTGATTTTGTCATAAATAAATACACTGTATTGGATGTTAAAATGAGATTTATTATTAGTTAATAATATAACCGATTTTAAAAATCTCAGTTTACAGTTTGTGTATATATATATATATATATATATATATATATATATATATATATATATATATATATATATATAAGCGAATGTAAACCTAAGTACAGCTGTAGAGGTATATGTTAAATATAATCATTCTTTACATTGTTATAAAGCAACTAAAATTCTAATTTTTGCTTTAAATTCAAATATTGGACATCTTATAATTAAAAGTCATCACCTTCACTTTCACTGCCATCTTCACTCGACTCTCCGACATTGATTACTAGAGGTTTTACCATTTCTTCAGCTTTGTTTTGAACGTCCCACCACTGGCTCATTTCCTTTTCAGCATGTAAAATACACGTTTGCCACAGTTCTCCAGTTACTTGCTTTCCATAGCGATAAAACATTCTCGTCCCTGAAGCCCTGTCTTCCTACGTTTTTGTTGTAATACTGTTTACAATTTAAACTCGATAGGGTTGAATTGGCAGTGATACGGAGGTAAACGTAAAATTTTATGTCCCCATTGATGAGCGATTTCATCAATCGCATATATTTTGGAACTTGTAAATTCTTGGTAATTTGTAATAATTCCACTTTCAGCATATAATTCGAATGAGGAACGTTGTGTTTTCTTAAAAATTGAAGTAGATCTTCTTTCTACCAACTACTTGAAGGTAATTTTTCTACTAATGTAGAATGATAACTGGCATTGTCAATTATTATCAAACTTGGTTTTCCTAAATTTGGCAAAAGCTGTTCTTGAAACCATTTTTCAAATAAATCAGCGTTCATATTATCGTGGTAGTCTGCTGTCTTACTTTTACTGGAAAATACCAATAATGAATTAGGTATAAAACCATCCTTGTTGCCAGCACTCAGTACGATAAAACTAAAATTTATCCGGTTAAAAATATTTTTAACAAATCGAATTATTTTAATTACCGGTTCCCTTTTCCTTTTTGTGCCTTTCAAACCATTATCATGCCATGATTTTCGAACACTTCCTCGACTAAAATCCACGTCTCATCCCGTTTCCCTTCTCCTAGCGGTTTGTTTTGTGCCTTTCAAACCATTATCATGCCATGATTTTCGAACACTTCCTCGACTAAAAATCCACGTCTCATTCAAAAGACAGGATCGTAACTAATTTCACAACTTTTATTAGCAAAATATTTTCGCAAAAATGTTGCTCGAGTACCAACAATATGAACCTGCTCCATTAAACGCCTTCTTCCATCGTCAACTTTGAATTCAAAACCAATTCTGTGTAACAATTGTTCCAAACTCGTTTTACTGAAGGTAAATATTTTATCTTCTTTAAGTTCAGTTTGGAGTTTTCGATAGTAATATGTGAGCCTAAAATTAAACAGTGATTAACTCCATTTCAACAATAATTTCTGTATTATTTACCAGTTGCATGCACGGTGTAAATTTTTCGTTTCAAAACGTCTTTCACGTATTCGTCCACATCCTCTGACTTCGACTTCAAACGCAGCCTATATTTTTGCGGTGAATCCGGCGCCGATTTCCCAGATTCTCAAGCGAGAGCCATTTTTGCCATTGTCTGAGTTACGGTTCTCTCGGAAATACCGCATGCGAGAGCAGTTCGATGCAACATAATATTCCATAAATATAAATTTAAATAGTGAAAATTATTAGCGTACATGGATAAGGAAGTTAAAGGTAAACTTGGCCCCATTATCGCGTTCCATCTCGAAATAGTGCAGTATATTCATTATCATAACTTCAGTTTGGCTTTTCAAAGATTTACCTTTTAATGACATCATTATTTGCTGCAAAATAAATAAATGCTTTCAATCAATTGGAAATACATTTTGCATTATAAACTTACCTCGTAATAGTGAATATTGATAATAATAGTTTTAAAAAAACTATTGTTTACAAATGCAATGGAAACTAATAAATTACGAAGCGAAAGATAAATTATTATAACTACAAAACACGATGCGATTATACGAAACGAAATACGAAGAATAATTCTGATAGCGTCCCGCGCCTTGACTTTAGAATCGACATAGGTTTTAAGTCCTGCATTTTAAATATACAGCAGACGTATATTATATAACCCGTCTTTCTTTAAGTGGGAACTTCGCACTAAGATAAAGGGAAACAGTAATAATTATATCCCCATTCTCGAGTCCTTCATGAGACACCTCTCTCCGGCGCTACTATACACCGCACGTGTCCCAGTTGATTTTTGGTCAGGATTTGCATTATTTGACCAAACTGCACATTTTAACGGCATCTCTGTTTATGATAAGAACAGATTAGTAGACTATAGTTCATTCGTTTAACTTATACCGATTGATCGATGAATCAAACGCGCACTCGTGTATGACTATCCTAATTCTTTTGTACATGTTGAATACAATGTATACATTATTAACGTATTATTCCAAGAGTGTCGTTTTGTATGTCTCTTTATTAACTCAAGTAACTAACAAGGATAACATCAACAACAAATTTCGTTTTCTTGTACGAACAGTTTTGATGCCAACTTAACAATATTTGTAGGTTAAGACCAATAAACTCTTCCAAAGAAAGGAAGTAAGTGGCGGTTCTAAATTTTGACGGCATCGGGTGCACATAAACGATGTAAAGATCAAAGTATTAGATGCTTAGGTCGCTTTGAGTAAATATCACCGGGCCCGAACACTGCACTCCTTGTCCGAACTATAACGGCAATATATTCTATAACGCAAATTTGTGAGTTAATGTTTATTTATTTGATTTATTCATAAGGATTTAGGAATTCTACTAATCATTATGCTTTGAGAAAACATTCGAATTCCAAAATACGGAAGCATAATTTCAATCATCGGTGTTTACACTTGTTTGTGTAGAAGTTTATTATACTGCAATTCAAAATTATTGGTGTATTTAATGTAATTGAATTATAGTACTTTTTAAACTTATTAAAGGTATCGTTTTAAATACACTAAACACATTATAAGCCAGTGTTTCTTACTTATTCAGTACATTATTACACCATAATGTAATAAAACGTATGACAATTTGTCCATTCACTTTAAGCATAACTGTGTTGAAAATAATTTAGTGTTATAAAATATAATGTTAATGCACAATAACATATATGTTATTAATTAGATTATTATTAAGTTTTTGGAGAAAAATATGTTTGCGTTAAGAATTCAATTAAAACAAGAAATTATATAAATGTTCACTACACTTCATCTTCTGTATCTGTGTCACCCTTTGGATTTATAATAATTGGATTGACTTGGACGTCATAAACTTTTTCTTGTTCCCAACACTTTAGAATTTCAGCTTCTGCCTGTTTGATCGTTTTTAACCAAACTGAAGGTTAAACTGTTTCTAACGCGTGTTTCCACATCTGTTTGACATTATCATCCCCATAACCATCTCTTCCAATGTGTTTATTATAATAAGTTTTGCTTATTCCCCATACCATTTCTATTGGGTTAAATTGACAGTGGTAAGGAGGCAAGCGTAAAATTTCATGTCCATGCTCTCTAATAATATTGTCGACTAAATATTGTTTCTCTTCTTTATGTTTGCTATATGTAGTTATTCCGTTTTAAATGCTTCTTTTTCATAAGTAATTTTTCTTCCCCTAAGCCACTCTGCAATTTCTTCTTTTTTCCAATTTGTAGTTGGTTGGCGATTGACAATCTGTGAATGGTAAGGAGCATTATCCATAACGATTACAGATGGCTTTGTTAAGTTTGGCAAAAGTTGATTTTTTAACCATTTAACAAAGTTTTCGGAATTCATACAATCGTGACAATCACGCTTTTATTTGTGGCAGAGAATATAAGGTCTGCTCCCTCCACAAAGCCGTATTCTGTTACAGCATGTAGAACTACATAACGTTTGCCTTCGCCACCAAGATTCTTAAAGAATTTTGAACTGGACTCTTGCCATATTCTTTTGTTGCTTCCTTTTGTAAATATCCATGTTTCGTCGAGATAAACGAACTGCTTGTAAATATCTTGTTTCACATAAGCGATGTAACTTCTCTAAAATTTTACCCTCATCGATGCTATTGAAGTTTTTTCGCACAGGGCTTTTCTATTGTTTGTTTGCTTGAAAGAAAATCCAACAAAACGTGATAGAGGCTTGTCCTTTTTACACTCAACGATACCGTTTTCTTTAATTTTTATTAAGAGCGTATCTAATGTAAGATCTTCATGATTAATATACATGTAAATTGTAGTAAGGATTTAACTTTTTTATCGTTGATCCATGTCTTTTGTTTTTAGGCTTTTTCGTTGAGATTCATTTTCGTTGTTTTCTTCTTGATTTTGATGTCGTCGTAAAGTGTTAGAAATAGTTTTGGTGTCAATTTCCAAAGCATCGCTAACCCTTGCAT
This sequence comes from Vesta saturnalis, assembly GCA_036346205.1. Taxonomy (NCBI): domain Eukaryota; kingdom Metazoa; phylum Arthropoda; class Insecta; order Coleoptera; family Lampyridae; genus Vesta; species Vesta saturnalis. The sequence goes on from JARFJB010002203.1 coordinate 408,725, forward strand.
GCATTGCTGTTAATGGTGTTAAGGGTCCGTTGTTCTGTTTTTCTAATGTTATAAATCAATTCGTCTACGGTAATTGATCTACGAGGCATGTTGATGTGCTACAAATGAAAACATAAATGTTATCTCTTTCTTTAAAAACGAATTAATCTTTACCTTAAATGAACACTAGAAAGTAATGTGGTTCTTTTAAAATATTAACTCAAGAAGCAATGAAAAACGAATAAGAAATAAACAAACCGGTACGCATACGTAACCTCAATCAACAAATAAAGGATGGTTGGTATCAGTACTCATATTTTTGCTTTAAATTATAGATGACGGTCATTTCGTGATTTAATGCATACATGACGTCATCGGGATAAGTTAAACGAATGAACTTTAATTTAGTTTTATTTAGAGTGTATTTAAAATACGTCCGTACACTACTACTACAACAATTGAATGAAGATTATATTATACTGTTAGCAATCTGATGATAACAATTTGTCGAAATTTATAGCATTAATACAAATCATTAATATTAGTAATAAAGATTCTATGAGGAAGGTTTTGAGTATCTAATCTCTACACAGACGTTTCGCTTCCGTTTGGAAATTCAACTTAACAGCAATATGGACATACATAAGTATAAAAATTGTGTATCTAAAACCCTACAAGCAATTTTCATAGGTAGGTACGTGTTATGGTATTACTATAGTCCTAAATTACACGAATGAAATACCTAATTTTAGCATTGATAACTTATTTCCAGAATGTAACTAGAAAAATTGTAAGTAAACCGTTAATGCATGAAACAATATTTTTCCTATATTGAATTACTACCTAAAGTTAACTTTTATTATTTTGTTCACTATCTGACAAAATATTACAATTAATGTACGATAAGTAAGTAACCACAAAATTTGTTAGTGCAGTTGATAGTTTTCCCACAAAAATAACAGGTATTTTATAAATTAACAAACCCGAGTATTTTGGGTAGGCTTAATTGCACATTACACTTGCAGAAGCAAATTGCATTTTGAAGCTTAATAATTAACACTTGGTAGAATAATAATGATGAGAACAAGCTGTAAACTTAACAACAGACTGAAAACAAATTTACGTGTAAATTCCACTTTCAAATAATACAAAATGCGACCCTCAAGTCGTAAAAAGCACAATTGATGGAAAGGAGAAATGGTGCATAAAAATGGTATATAAATTATAAATACATTTTTGGCACATATGTATATCAAATTTACTTCTGACTAAATTTAGACCTTTTTATATGTATATCCCACAAGCTATATATGAGAATATCTTCTTTTTTCATTGTCATCGTGGCGCAGGTGATTTATTCGAACAGGGAGTGATTTCACTGCGCGCATATTTCTAATCGGCAGTGGATTTTGCATGTTTCCTCGTGAATATACAGTGACAAATTAGGGTTTAATGGATTACATCTAAGATGGATTAGAGTTAGATTATATTTTTTTTTTACAATTAGCTATAAATAGGATGACATTGAATAAGTGCGTAGGCTTAAATACTTGACAAACCAATGACGATTAACCTAATCATCATTGTGACAAACAAATTGATCTTTTAGGTCAGGTATTACATCACATTATGATTCCTCGCGGAACAAGTGAGCAATTAATTAACAGTCGGAAAGGTAACAGTTATATCGAATTATAGGCCAATCATATTAAGTCAAATAAACCCTCTACCTGGAAGTAATGGTCTTAGAGGGGATACTTTGCATACGTGTAGTACTCGTACCCAGTAACAACATATCAAAAATCAACACTCGTGCATGCTGTGCTACGGCCGCCATCTTGGAAAATGAGGCCGTTTTTCATGTTTTTGATCATATCTCGCTAGCCGTTGGACCTAGAAAAAAAATATTCAAACAAAAGTTAAAGAGCATAAAAAGATACTACTTTTCATCTCCTACAACTTTTGTCCTATCTTTGACGGTTTTCGAGAAAAATAGGAAGAAACAGTTAGAAACCATGAAAATAATGTTTTTTCAAGTATATTACGTATACTAACCATATTACTTTTGGCAACGCAGACGGTTGAAGTAGCCTATTGTGTACTAGTACATATCCGTTTTTACTTTTTTCTCGTATGACTAAAAAGTAAACGAAAATTCCAAAGTATTTTTCCACGACAAATGTCTGAAGAAATGCATTAACAATACGTCTAACGAGAGATATTTAGCAACATCTTTTTAATTTCATATATTATTTTTTAGTTGTATATTAATGTTAAGAACTCATGTTATGTAAGAATTTTTAGAAAGCAATAATGTTTATCTGTTTCAGGTAATGTGATTGAACAATTAAAATACATAATCGTTGAAGTGAAAAGAGGACTAAGCTCTTTAATTGAAGCTAGTAAGGAAAGAAATGATGACATTCATATACAGTTGTCATTAAGTACGCAAATTACAGCTCATGTCAATTGTCGAAAGAATTACACTGCCAAGCAAAATATCAGGGCACGGAAGCAGGAACTTGCAAGAGCAGTTGAACAAGAAGCTGGTCCATGTACTTTACAAAGTAATGTTGTTAAGTTCAATTTCAAAACGCAATGTTTATTTTGTGCAGAAGAAGTACATCAACCAAATACCAAGCTACCAAAGACCAGACGACGTGTGACAAGCAGAGCTACAACTCATGGTATGCATGCACATGTGAGCAGGTACCGTGATGAGCGTCAAGATGAATGGGGCTATGCAGTGAAACGACGAATAAGCACATCAAGTGATTTAATTGCGACTGAAGCGTACTATCATCAAGATTGTTGGACTTCGTTCAAGAAAGTCACAAAATCAAATGAATTAGGCCGGCCCAAGATTCAAACTTGTGCAAGTGTATTCGATAGGCTTTGCTCTGTCTTAGAGGAAAACGATGAGTGCCAGTACACGCTTACTGAACTAAAAAATATTATGTTGCAGATTTCTGAGAATGAAGATCAGCTGTTCTCGGATAAATATATAAAAGACCTGATAAAGCAACGTTATGGAAGTGAAGTGTTATGTACCACTTTACCAAATAAATCATGCATTTTCACGTTTAGAGGTACTGCGGAGAAATATTTATCCGAAAAGTGGCATTCTGAAATAGAGCCCAATCCAGCGCATGAGAAATTACGAACTGTGAGAGCTGCTGCGGCCATAATCAGAGATGACATACGTGGAAGATACTACAATCTAAATGAATACTCCTCCTTTACTAACATGAAAGAAGAAGGCCAAAGTGTGATCCCAGAGACACTTAAGTGTTTTACTGAGAATGTAATAAAGCTAAAAAGCGCAAGGTGTCCAATTAGCCTGCTTAGGAGACAAATTACAATAAATCACGCAATTGTAGCAGCTTGCAGACCACGGTCATTTCAATCCACAATTCATGTTGCTATATCAGTATAAATAAAGTGATCGTACCGTCTACTTTTCAGCAGTAAGGCAAATCAGATACCTTTAAGGAGTTACAAACCACTCGTTAATTTATCTGGAATGAAAAATATCATTTGGAAATCTGTTACTCTTTCTGAAGAGGTTTCAAACGACCTTAAAGAAGGTACATCCCTCGACCTGCTTTGGGCAGCTGCTTACATCAATAATGAAACACCACAGTCATTCTGGAATGAATACATGCAATCAGCAATGGTGCAATCTGGAAAACAACTATCAAAGACAATACCTCTTCCTTTCATAAACCAGAATCCTTCAAACATATCAACTTTGTATTCAGCCTTGTGCTTCGCAGCAGACCAAAGCAGAGAGCGAGGATTGTCTTGCATAGTAACCTTGGATCAGCCACTATACATGAAGTACTGTGAAATAGTTTTGTCTGTTGGGAAGGATAATCCAGTAAGCTCTGTAATTGTGAAACTTGGTGGATTTCATTTATTATTCTCTTTTCTTGGATCAATTGGCTACTTAATGAAAGGGAGTGGAATTAAGGAACTGTGGGAGACAGTTTATGCTAAAAATTCAATTCCCAACACGATGAGGTTCGAGCACATATTCTTACTGCTGTTGTTTTAATCCACCTTATCATTGATCCCGACGCTACAGGTGTGAATAAAGAACTGACGACGCTCCGTTTGAAATTGTTCTCCCGCGAAGTGAATTGTAGCGATATTACAGGAAGTAATGAATTACAAGAGTTCCTATTAAATTTTCAAAATAAGTGTATGGTGGTAGAGTCCAAGAGTAGAACCGCTAAACTATGGGTGATGTATCTCAAACAAGTTCTGCTGATCTTAAACTTTATCCGAGCTGAGAAAACAGGAAACAGGACGTTGCACCTTCAACAGTTACTGAGATGCTGCCTTTGTTTCATGCTGCTGGCCATATACTATATTAAAAGTCCGCTCAATTATATTTACAGCGAATGACAAATCTTCAACAAATAATGTCTCCAGATGACTTTGAGCAGTTTACTACTGATGGTTTTACGATTAGGCGTCAAGACAAAGAATGGTCAGGCGTCTGGACCGACATGAACATTGAACAAATGTTAGTGAGGTCAATGAAAACGGTAGGAGGAGTGACCCAAGGTCGCGGTTTTAGTGAAGACACCCTACTGAGATGGATTTTGTGTGCTCCTATCTCAACTGATATTGTTATCTCAGTTGAAGATTTTGCAGGCATTTATCCGATGACAACAGCACAAGATTTAAGAGATAGCAGCATGAAGCGAGACGCAAAGCACACAAACACATTTATGACTTGGATGAAACAACATAACCCTTTTGAAGTATCAGGCAACCTCATCAGCATTTCTTTAGGTGTTGTCGGAGTCCATGGAAAAATTAATGGATAAAACATTTGCTGATGTAGTTGTTCCCAGAAAATCAAGAGTAATATCATTAACATCTCTCACTTCATCAGTAAAAGTTAGAGGAAAAGAAGTTCCCATCAATGTTCAACAGTTATTTAACAAAGTCGTTTGCTTACATAGCACTCTAGAAGATCTGAAAGATTATTTTAAATATGAACTGGCACCAAGACTTACTGCCCTGTTAACTGAATCAACTATGCGGAAAGGAACTAAATCTTCCCTGGTGACTGCTTTTCAACACGAGGAGCAATGTGTTATTACAGAGGATTACATTTATGTCGTTGATGGAGGACACCTATTACTGTGGCCTAGACCAGCTACAAATGGCAATGTAGTAGACGCTTACAAGTCATACGTAAACACACACTTTGACAAACATGCTGTTATGATCCTTGACGGCTACCCAGACTCCCCAACAACTAAAGGAGAAGCACACATGCAACGATACAGAAAACATATACCTCAAGTTCAGTGTAATGAATATAATAACGTTACTCATACCCAGTCTGACTTCTTATCTAATTCTAAAAATAAGCAAAACCTCATCACTTTGCTTTCCATTCATCTCACCTCAAATGGAAACGAAATACATCAAGCAACAGATGATGCTCACGTACTTATAACTACAGTAGCTCTGCAAAGCGCCACAGACACCGATAAAGTAGTTGTTGTCACTAAGGATACATACATTTTAGTCCTACTAACAGCTAGATCTACTACTGAAAACATTTGGTTATTGAGACCTCTATCTGGTTGTAAAGGAGAGTATGTTCAATATACCTAAACAACGAGAGTTCCATCATCAAGTCAAAGATGTACTTCTATTTTGTCACGCAATGTCGGTATGTGATACCACTTCCTCCGTTTTCAGAAAAGGGAAGGTAAAGTCGCTAAATCTATTGAAAAAACAAGAGTGGCTTAGAAATGTAATACGCGTTTTCAACAACAAAGATGCAAACAAAGACCAAGTTGCAGTAGCAGGAGATATTTTTATCAATGCTTTGTATGGGAACTTAAAATATAAAACAGATTTTATATGTACCACCAACACACTGCGAAAAAAACCTACAAACTAATTTTGATTTAGCTGCTCTACCTCCAACATCAGCTGCTGCTGCCCAACACAGTTTTCGTGTATATCACCAAGCGCAAACGTGGCTTGGAAATGATGTGGACTCTTGTGAGTGGGGATGGAGCTTGGTTAGCAACTCATTACAACCTACACTAACAAATCTTCCGCCAGCACCTGAGAAAATCATGAATTTAATTTCATGTAATTGTAAGAACTGTCATGTTAATTGTGAGTGTAAACGAGCAGGTCTGCTATGTTCAGCTATGTGTGGTAAATGTGAGGGACTGACATGTGAAAACTCGCCAGACGTGGAAATAGATGCACCAGAGACTGAAGAAGATGAATAATATAAATAATATATTATACCTATTATGTAAAGAAAGAATTCTAACACCATTTAAACAATTTTACAACATTAAACAACTTACACCTACCGTATGACTATTATATCAACTAATTTATGCCCTACATGTATTAATGATTAACTTACAAAAATTAACAATACTACAAATATATTTTTCTCGAAAACCGTCAGAGATAAAAGAAAAGTTGTAAAGAATGAAAAGTAGTATCTTTTTATGCTCTTTAACTTTTATTTGAACATTTTTTTCTAATTCCAACGGTTAGCGAGATATGATCAAAAACATGAAAAACAGCCGCCATTTTCCAAGATGGCGGCCGTAGCACAGCATGCACGAGTGTTGATTTTTGATATGTTGTTACTGGGTACTAGTACTACACGTATGCAAAGTATCCCCTTTAAGACCATTACTTCCAGGTAAAACCCTAATATGATTGGGCTATTAGAGATATTAAGAATTTTCAGGTGCACTTCGTTTCCTTGTATTTCATATCAAAGTGACCTTTTGTAATATACTACATTAAGATAATTAGTAAGCACATCTAAAATGTGAGAAAACTATAATTATAAATCACACAAATAAGCTTTGTAGATGTGTTTATCAATCGTAAAAACAGAAATACACTCAATAATACGGAAATTGTGTCAGATATTACACCTTAAGTATTCATTGCAACAATGAAATTGTTCTGTAAATCGCTAGGATGATTCGTTTTAGGCACAAACGTACGATGCCTTTCAATTCTCTGTAAATCGTAACTGTGGAAACAAACCATTATAAAATTGCCAACTTGTTTCATTAAAACTTAATTACCTTGCAGAATAATCAAGTTATACGAGGGACACGCTATATATTTCGAGATACAAGAAAACTACAAGTCTGTTGTGGCCGATTATAATTCGAGTACTAGTAGAGTAGATAAATGCTGGTATTTTATTTTTAATTTTTGCAATGTTAATATTGTACATATGAGAAAATTTTGGAAATCCCATTATTATTAGTCGTATAGTAGTATCGTTTTGTTCCGGATTGAGAGTAGGCACTGAGTTTAACACGATTGTACGAAATCGCGTATAAAGGAATTAAATTACATACCATTTATATATGCAAAATTCATTCCTCCTTCCCATAGCTAGACGTATATGTGCAATAGTGAATGGAGCAGAATATAAAGGATAAGTCCTCAGATAAATTACAGTCCATTATATATATTAAATTACTTATTTAAACCTACGAACCGCGCAATTATTGAACATTATTTGGTCCTTCGAGCCGGATTTCATACAATCGTAATTATTCAATTTCTCTTATTTTGGTATAAATTGATGAATTCTAATTATAGGTATAGTGTATTAAAGACATATCCCCATGTTATTGTACAATACTCTGTGTTGCGAATTAAAGATAAACAGCTTATCTGCCTGATACCTTGCACTGTACTCAATAACACTCTATATTCAAACCAATTGTTATTATGTGGAATATAAAACGTCAGAATAAGAAAAATTACAGCGTAAGTTAGTAAAATTAATGGCCAGAAAAGAAAGATTATTTCGTAGGGTACAGTTATTGTACGTTGCCGGTTAATTATTAATGAAAAATTTAAAAGACGAGATAAGTTTGTTTAATTTTAATGTAAGGTACTCCACTTTAGATCATTCAATCCTTGAATATAATGGAATAATTAACCAGATAGTAGATATAGAATTTGATTTAGTACCAAAATCACCCCCCAAATTATGCAGCATTAGTTTTATGAAAACTTTAAAAATTTGATTCATGTGAAACCAATTTCCAAATCAGAAAAGGTACAGTACTTATTCAGTAGCTTAGAAGGAAGAACCTTAAAAACCATTTCTTAAATAGAACCTTTGCCCGACAGTTATGAAATTATTTGGCAGTTATTGCAAGATACATATCAGGACCGCAAATATTTAGCTAGTTTATATTTAGAAAAATTGTTCAATTTTAAGCCACTTAACAATAATCACCCAAACACGTTACAATCCTTTTTAGAAAAGTTTCATACAAACGTCAGAGCGCTTAAAATACTTAAACTTAAAAATTTATCTGATTATATATTAACCCATATTGCGGTGTGTAAATTATCGTAAGAAATGTCCACGAGTTTGAACTAATACGCCTAGATAAAGAACGATGAGTTGATTACATTCGTAAAACATCCAAGTAAAATTATTGCAAGGCCGGAAAAGCAGTGCACGACCAATTTCACCAACAACATCTATATTAGATCATCCAGATTACTTGTTTGCCTTTCTTTGAAAAATAATAAAAAATGCGTTTCGTGTCAAAAGGATTTCCATTTACTATTAGAGTGCACGCCATTTCAAGACTTAGATCCTGAACAAAGGTTTCGTTTAATAAAGGATAACAATTTATGCATAAGTAGCTTTTCTGATAAGCATAAGATTAGTCGTTGCCCTCCTTCCTATTCTGGCACAATCTGTAAATTCAAACACCATACCCTCCTACATCGAACTGCAGGTAATAATAATAAACAATTTCCTACAAATCCAAATGTTGATTCTTGACCGAAGCCTTCCACATCGACTATTAAAACTCATGCATAAAATCTTCCACGGCTGTTTTATTGGGCACCGCTTTAGTCCACGCTGTCGATAATTGGAAAAACTTTCAAACTGTCAGATTTTTAATTGATAATGGATCGATGACTAATATGATAACCACTGATTGCTGTAAAAGACTAGGTTTATCTTCTACAAAATTTGTTTCCAGTATTATGGGAATAGGTGGCGTAAGCAAATAAATTCAAGGAAAGATGTTAATCCAATCTAGAATAAATCCAGAATTCAATATTCATTAGAACTCCCTGTGTTAGATAAAATTACTGACAATTTACCTGATAACTTGGTGGATGTTTCCTGTCTAGATTATTTAAATGATGGCCCTCTTTCTGATCCCACCTTCCAAGCACCAAGTGTAGTGGATATTAGGGGCTTCCGTATTTGGTGAAATAATAGGTACGCGTAAAATAGTCGGTTCTTTGAACACCCCTACTACCATTGATACTGCCTTTGGTTATATTATAATTGGCCCAATACCAACGTTACCATCCACCAAGTTTGAAAATTTGGACCATAATTTCCTTTCCTTAGTATCGAACTTAATAAATTCCACACCAATGATCATATTCCTTCCACCACTGCTACAGAGGATGAAATTTGTGAGATTGCATATCTACAAACCTATTTCCGGGATTCTACTGGTCGTTACTCAGTAGGTCTGCCCTTTAAGGAAGACCCTTCTAAATTAGGTGGTTCCTATACCTTAGCTGAAAAAAAATTAATTCCATTAGAATGACGCCTTCAAACAACGCCATTATACAAGAGTACCTGGATAAAAACCACATGTCGTTAGTTCCAAGGGAACATTTAAACCTTCCCTCATATTTTATTCCTCATCACTGCGTATTTAAACCTGAAAGTTCATCTACCCCATGTCGCGTTCCCTAAATTCTATTTTGTGTTCGGTTCCTAAATTGTTAAATGAATTGGTAAGCCTCCTTTTATAATTTGGATTAAACCCCGTAGCAGTAACAGCTGATATAAACCAAATGTACAGAATGATCAATATTATAGAGCCACATCGTTCGTTCCAAAGAATATTATGGAGATTTGACCCTAATTTGCCAATAAATATTTATTAATTAAATACGGTAACATTTGGTATAAGGTCGTCGCCGTTTCTTAGTTTACGTACAGTACAACAATTAGTTCTCGATGGTCATACGTTCCCTCATGCCGTAGATTATGTTCTCTAAAGTATGTTTATGGACGACTTTGTAGCCAGTATTCCAGATGAAGATAATGCTTTAGTGATTTTTTAAAGAAATAATAAATTTATTCAAATGGTCCACAAATTCTAAGAAACTCTTGTCGCATATACCTGATGACTTAAGGTTTTCGAATAAATTTTCAGCATCTAAACTGCACCAAGAGAAATATGTTGTCACTTATCGCAAAAATATTTGATCCTTTAAATTTCTTAGTTCCTGATACCTTATACGTAAAATTACTTATTCGAAGTTTGTGGAAATATAAATGGGAATGGGATCAGCCAGTACCTCAAAAAACCAAAGATCGTTGGTTTAAATTCCAAAATGAATTAGACTTTTTAAACAATATTGCCATACCGCGCCATTTGTTAGTTTTACCTGAGGGAACTTTCGATTTAATAGGTTTCTGTGACGCTAACGATAACGAAATAAGGGTATCTTTCCTGATGGCACAATCAAGGGTGTCTCCGAAACAAACGTTGCTTAGATTGGAATTGCGCGCAGCTGTTTTACTCGCCAAATTAATTGGTCGCGTGACTCAAATTTTCCGTAAACGTTGTAAAGACCCAGCAGCCTTTACCAAAAATTTTCTAATTAATTATTTGTTAATTATCCCGCGTTAAATCAAATTACATAAAATTACACAAGACTGCACAACAAATAATTCTTTTATCCCCTCCGACGTAGATTTAAAAAAAAGATCGAATGTTTTTACGTCCGAGTAATCTCCGCCAGTCGCAACTTGAGGACCCCTGTACAGAAGCCCAAGGTTTGCCTTCCGGTAAACTGTATCCTGCATGGTGTTTTTAAAAGCGTGAAGCCAGTCATATTTTGCAATGTTCTCAAAAAATTGATGAATTGCTTTTTTCATCTCATCCTCCGTCGTGAAACGTTGACCACGTAAATGTTTCTTTAGGTTAAAGAACAAGCAGAGATCACACATGGTCAAATTAGGCGAATAGGGTGGATGTTCAATGACTTGCACATTATTTTGTAAAAATAATGCTGTGCACTGTGTGAAGATGCATTGTCGTGATGCAACATCCGCGAATGTTGACTGACACGCACACGCATACGCAAGAACTGCAGTAAAACTTTTTGTGGTGTACCAGTCTGCTGTGACTGTACGTTAATTTTCCAGCTTGATCGCTATTACTAATCCTGTACTACGAAAGCAAACTGTGTACATAACTTTCTTGACAGCCCTTCAGTGAGTAATGATGAACTTTTTTTACCCATAACGCATCTAGAACTAATGGATACACAACCCCATGAAATGTACTGCTCAACAAAATCAAGAAGGAAGTATTAAAATGGACTGCTAGGAGAACAAAATGCTCAAAAAATGTTATAGTGGCGTACTTCTTGGAGTTCTCTTCCAAGATGGATACTCAATGTTGAAATCAAATATGTACATGTATGTAAATACCAAAAACTTGGTTCATTCTTGAAATGGTAATCGAATAATTGTAAGTCGAAAAAATCTAGGATTACAACCAGAGAAAGGTTTGTTCGGGACGCTTCAAATAAACCATATTTAATGGTCAAGGTAATGACAATCTAAAAATAACAAAAATATCAAAATAGAAAAGTATATAAACAAGTGGAAGAAAACCTCAATTTCTCATAACCCCTAAAATAGTAGCCCATCATTTGAATGTACCGAACACTGTTTTCGTCGATCTTCTTGGATAATGTTACTCGACTCTGGTGGTGATAGCTTCAGTTTAAAAAAAACTTGCCTGATGGAAGTCATTCAATAATGCCGAGAGATATGTGGAAGAGTCTGTTACAGGTAGCAAACAGATTTTATCTAGCAGAAGATTAAACGGTGTTATCGTTTTTTTTATAAAAGCGAGCAGCTTTGGAATTTTTTTGTTTGAAGTAGCACCTATATGTTTATTAACCTCTATCTCACATGAAGTTTTAAACATCTATCTGCCATAGATTATTGGTTTTATTTTTACAATGTTAGGTATTTTCGTTTTGTATGTATTAAAATAGAGGTTGCATAATTATCCTAAAAAAAATGATTCGTCTCTTCTTATTTCTTCTTTGTAGGTTGTAAGGTCCTGTGTTGTTCCACATCAAATATTGAGTGCTACTCCTTCAATCCGATTGGAATATGAATCCACAGTAACGGCATAATTAGTTCCGTTATATTAAAAAAATTAGAAGAGCAAATATTGTCAAGGTCGTACTGGAAATTGGATAATTAATTATAGGCTTCTTACAGTTTCCTTTTTGATAGGTTAGACATGTTTCCAATTCGAAATCATAGCTTCAATTTGCATTGACCTTTCGCCCAATATAAAGTTTATCGCGCACGTAATTTAGATTTAAAAATACTAAAATGTGGTTCGTGTATTACTTAAGTGAACTTAGAACTATAATTTTGCGATCCAACAATAGATCATTTGACAAAAATATTGAATCTTTCAATTTTAAATAATGTTTCAATTCTTTATCTGTATGTGGTCATTTTGATAAAGAAAGTTTTACTTGCGACAAAAAGGTCATTTTCCGTTTCTTTTATAAAGATGTACTTCTCTTTTGTGATAGGCAAATTACGATATTGCCTAATGGTTGTGTCATACAACTCATTTTATTTGATGTAATGTGTCTATATCATCTTCAAAATCCTCTTGTATAGAATATCACCCTTTGAGTTGTTTATTTGAATTATGTGCCGTTGATGCCATTTTCACTTAATGCGTTTCAGTGATTGACGCCGTATTTCTGTGAGGATACAGTACCTCAGCCCGTTGGTGTTAATTAATCATCGTTACCGTTAATGTAATATTCTTTGGACTACAATTTGTATTCAGTAAACGTTCAATACTCATGTCCTTAAGGCTTGATAGCGCGAGTTAAAAACAGGATGCAGCGTTAACATTTTTTTTCGTGCGAAAGTTTGTTGAGAAATATGGTGCAATGGTGTTGAGAGGGGGGAAGAGGCTGCTTTTTTCGTGGTTAATTGAGCGCGGACTCTTGATCTGACTGCTGGTTGTGAAGCCTGTGAGTTATTGGTGGGGGTGCGCTTTTGAATAACTCGGAGAACCGAAATTAGTGAAATATTAAACGCAAATTCGCGGATTAACATTTTCGAATAAAAATTATAAGGCACACCGTTCTTTATCAGTCCTAACATTCAGCAGAAAAAGACGAAGATCTCACTGTATATAGTTGTGTAAATAGTATTTTAAATCATAAAGAGACCTGTATATAAAACTACCGTATTAAGTCAAGATTGTGTAAATAATTTAGTGCATAAAAGCTATTTTTTGTGAACATAAACTATACAACGTCCAGGGCAGTCAAATAAAAAGTAACGCCATTGAAGTTGTTATTTGGCAATTTCTGCATTGGTTTTCCGTTTGAAAGTCAATAAGCAAACCTCCTAAAGCCGTTCATGTCCAGATTGCTTCCGCTGTCACCTGGGGACGTATTGAAGAATTAAGGTAATTTAACACTATACGTTTATTGTGATTATGGTACGCTTGTTTGCATTTTGGTCAAATTATTTGGCGATAAAGCGAATAAACGTAGTCGTTTTTAGCTGCCGTATTGATGCATTAGGCAAAGGGTAAACTTGCAAGTTAGACCAAATTGAGAAAGAGGAGTGGTGCCTTCTTCCCTATTATAAATTTTAAGATAACCGACCATAAATTAGTGTTCACATGTGTATTGTTGTTGTGTTTTTTTTTTATTTTACTGTTTATATAATAGATGAACAATTAATTGCATTTAATAGCGTTAGTTGTGATCTCCCGACCAGCGAAAGCAATAATTTAAAGAATTAAAAGCTAATTTTGATTTAAAACTTCATTGATTTGTTTTGAACGTGACCAGTGGTAATTTCCTAAAATTCACGTATTTAATTTCATGTAGTTTTTTATTAAAGAGTTTTTTGATTAACGTAACAGATTAGAGAAAGTTTGAATGACATTTGTCTAGTTTATGTTTATTATTTTATTTTGAGTTCAAATGACAGAATTTTGCAATAATTAAGCGAAACATTTGGCATTGTTTATTTTTTGTTTTGTTTGAGTGTAACGTAACGTAAAATTAAGTTAAAGAAAGCCATTGAACCTCAACGGCTGATTTTCATGTACGTTTCCTTAGTATTTGAGAGTGTGGATATTTTGGAGATTGTTCTAGAGCTAAAGTTTCGAAACGTCTCCTAAGTGCACCTGGACGTAGCCAGCACAAAGGTAAGTGAAACCTTTTGACTGTTTAATACACCTACGTGTGTCCAGGTGTATTATTTCGGATTTTGTTTTAACAAGAGTCTGGCGCCCACTACATGACTTTATTCCAATTGCGACATACCCTTATATACGATTTTCGACAATACGACTAACCACCTTCAGTATTTCTAAATTCAAAAACAGGCCCACAGCCCTCTGTCCCACCGAGTTAGTCCGGTGTACTTTAATTATCTGTTACCTTCCGTGTTAATTCCATTTTTGACCGTAACAGTTAATACTTTATTTAAAACTCTTTCCGATATAAAAACTGGAGACATTTTGATCTACTACAAAAAGAGCAGGTTAATTATGGGCTTCCGTAAATTCTTTTACATTTGTTATTTGTCTAATGGTGGCAAGTAAATATTTTAGAACCAGTTGCAAATACGCTACAAGGTTATTATAATTTTTTGTTACAAGGTGTTCAAATTAATTTTGAAGTTGTTCACTACCACATAAATTTAATTGCGAACTTGTGAAAAACATCGCTTAGAAGTTGATGTACCCTTCGCAATGAATTATCTAGTTGTGAGGCTTTCAATATACAGGTCTGTAAACCACTGATTTGTGGTAGAAAAACTTTCAGATCTAATTATAACACGTTTCAGCTGAAGATTGTTTTAAAAAATCTGTATATATTTAGATTATGTGATTCTTGCCTTAAGAACAAGGTTTTCAAAAGTACATGAAGTCGCCTTTTCTTTGTTTAATATTTTGCCAAAAAATATAAAGTACGTAGACGTTAAGTCTTGCAGTTAAGGTTAGAAATTTGTACAATATTAAGAATTTGGCAAACGAGTTAAATATTTGGGGAGAGTTGAAATCCAACGATTTGGGACACGGTTTTCCAAGTGATTCGTCACTGCCAAAGCATTATGGGCTGGGGCACCGTCTTGTTCAAACAAATTCTTGGAAGATGGTTTTCAGGAATCTCTATATTTATATTTTAGAAAAGCTAAGAAAGAACTGCAGCTGATTGTTGCCAAGCCAACTATGATTCCCATTTAAAAAAGTATATATTATTCCTCAAAAACCGTAAATATTTCCAATTTTTCAATTAAAATATTATGTTACACCAATTTTCTAAAAGTAATAAAAGAAGATTTTTACTGGAGGAAAAAATACTTACTGTTTTGTATTACTATTACGAATTACTGTTATATTTTAGTATTCATAACATTTATTGAGTGTTTTGGTTCTGTATTTTTTTTGATTTCATATGTTCTTGTTTATCGTTGTATGGAGGAAAAAAAAACGGTTTGGTGTTGTTTAGTTTACTTTGTTCCTAAAAGAGGTTACTATATTACGTTTTTTTAACTTTCATAAAAATAAATCTTATATAAAATACAAAAAAAGTTTTCTATTTTTCCCCCACCCTGCCCATGACCAACACTCTACAATACCTACAAATTTGATAGACGTAATAGGAAACTATGTGCAACAAGTACTACAACGATGAGCTGTTTACGTGTGCAGTCAAGAACAAGTAAATATCTGGTGTGGAACAACACACGACCTTCCAACCTATAAAGTGGAAATTAAAAGAAATGAAATGAAATGGTATAATTGTATTTGTAGTGAGTGTGTTCAGTGCATAGCATACGTTGGAGCACTGTTTCGCTATTTATTACAAGTACTATAAGTGATGACCACATCTATACTGTATATGACGTAAATGTTGACAGTTAGTGCACTATAAAATCTTCTACACCTATTTAGGTCATTCTGTTATCAGCTTAAGGTATTTTTTTAGTTCTTTCCTCTGGTTCCTTTTGGTTAATGCTCATGACACTTGTAAACCCATGTCTGTGTTTCTACACATCTCCAATTCAGCCATCTGATTATATTCCTATTTTTGCACTGACTCTTTTTCTTGAGGTATACATTGAGGGCGTGGGGGTGCTAGTCTTGTTACGTGGGTTAGAAGCTTCTACAAGTATGTTATTGACAAGTTCACATTAGTGTGGTATATGCTCCAAAATTAGACGAACCAGGTTTATTTTTATTAAGTTTATTGGAATTGCTCTGTGATATTACATTTAACTTAAGATAATTTATCTGTACGAGAAGATTGTTATAGCCTTGTTGGAACTGCTGATACTGTGATTTTAGCTGATCGTTTTCCTCTTTGAGCAGATCATAATTTATCGGGTAGATTACTGTCATTGTTGGCACACTAATATTAAATTTTTTATTTTGTAACCGCATTGTTGCGGTCAATGTCTCGAAGGATAAGGGAGGAAAAGGCCACGTATTTCATTGCCTCCCCAAGGGTGAGCGCGGGCGGCTCGAGCTTTCCGAGCTCTTTCAGTCACAATCATGGATTCCCAGCATTCATACATACATTACGTATATATGCATGGTGGGATTAAGGATGGGTGTGGGCAGGATAGGATCGGATGGAATGGATTTAGGGTTCTGGGGAAATACTTCCCCAGCATTTGCCTAAGTAGCCGCATATGGTGTGCATATACGCAGTGACCATGCCACTACATCTGTATGAGGAAAACCCCCTGAAAAAACCTTATACAACGTAAACGGTAACGGGAATCGAACCCTTTACTTCCCGAATGCTCAGCAGGTCATGTCACCACTACGCTACCAACTCGGTTTCGAAGGATAAGCAGACCAAGATAGTTTTTATAGCGTTCATTTTTTAAATTCGGAGCGAATCCGATACGTCTTTACGGGTCCAAAATCGAACGAATACTATGTGGGTGAACTGAAAAGGCATGATCATTATGAAGCTTATCGTGAAAGTCAAACAGCCCTAAGCATTAGTATTCATTCCATGTTGCATCGACTTTTAGTAGCAAAAAATCCGTGTTCGCGTAATATCCTGCGTCAATTCAAAAACGCTAAAAAGAGCTAACTGGATTGGTCGAAAAGAATGCTCGACAGTATACAATATTGAAGAGTCGTTTGTTTCTTCGAAAAAACTGGAGATATCGCCTCCGTGGTATTAGAATGGTCAATTCTGAATAATATACAACCATGTGATTGTAAGAAATCTTCGGAGAAAAAAGAAAACGAAATTTTAAAGTACTAATCCCACCAAAATAAGTTTAATAAGTATTAATTGGATTATAAGAAGAAAAATTATTGATCGTCAGAAAAGAAGCTATATTTTCACATATCATTTTTTATCCTTCATTCTATCTTTTCTTAAATGATTCCTCTACCTTATAAGGGGAACCCATCTGTAACATTTCAAGATTTTAAGCTTTAAAGTTGTTTTACCACTTCCTTTTATTCCCTTAGGAGAGGGACTTTTAAAAATAATGGACATATTTAATTCCTTTTGAAGAGTATATTTACAGTGTCATTGTCCATCATCGCAAAATGTAAAATTTCTTCATACCACCGCTTTGCGCTCCTATAGACACCGAATTAAAAAATACCCCCCCTAGTGTACCGCTCCAAATTTCTGGGTCCACTGGTTTAGGCAATGCGTTCTGTATTAGTCATGAGTCACGATACTGTTAGAGGTGTAGATAACAACGGATAACCGATTTCAGTTTATCATCGAGGTTCTAATCGGCACGATCCATCCATATTGATTTTCCTGCTTCAAGTTATCGATTTCCAATTTGACTATCTTAGTCATTAAAGCCTTTTTCAATAGACTTTACTACTTTATCGACTAAGAAAATTCATGATAACTCAAAAAGACTATCGATGAATAAACAAGGATAATGAAAGAATACCAGAAAAATGTGCATTAATGTCTATCCACGGTAATATCAGATATCAACAACGTTTGCTGTAGTGTGAATATAAGATTAAAATTAAACCAAAATCACTTACTCCCAACTTCCTTTCTAACAATAATATGCGACATTCCTCTTGTTCCAAAAATTTTCATAAATGTTTTTTAAGCTATCAAATAGTGTTATTTTCATTAAGTGCTTTTCGTTTCATCAAAAATATTTACTCTGATTCGCCTACGTCTGTATTATGAAAAATGGCCATTTCAAAAAAAGATTTTTTCAAATTGGAAATTAAATGTAAGTCCAAGTGTAAGTCTAATCTTATACGATACAATATGGATATCTTTTAACGTTTCTGGTTTTTCAGTTGTCAGTCGTATTGTTCAAAATTAAATTTTTTAGAGAAGGTAATAAAATACTGATTTAAAAATATCAAAATTACATGCAAAGGGTTCGAATATAGAATTAGTGTTCGACTTATACAGGTCAAATGGTAGGTAAAACTTTAATTCAAACCGTCAAGTTGACCAATTAGACAAGTTGTAAATAATGCGTTTTCTATTAACGATTACATCCAGTCATAATATCAAGGTAATATGTAGGACATGAAACAAAATTGTGAGAATATACCTATCTCTAAAACTCCGCCATTTTTATGAATAATCACCCGCCCCCCAACTATTTTTTATAAAATCAATTGTTGAGTGTGACTAAATAACATCGACAACGCTTAACCAAAGACTGTAAAAGTCAAATAATGAAGATTTATCGATTTAAAAAATTTTATTTTCAGAAAAGCTTTGGCGTTTTAGAGATGGGCGCGTTTCCACAATTCTGATTCATTACCTATGTATTACGTCAATATTGAGAAAGTAAAGCCCTTACAAATTTCATAGAGATTGATTGAGTAGTTATAGGGCTACTAGAAAGACTTTTAAAGATGGCCAATCTGGAAAACCTAAAACCTTTTACCTTTCGACCGGCCATCACTCGGCTAACGGTGGTTACGTGTTACCAATGCTATTGTAGATGTAGATGTGAATTTTAAGAGGTTTATATGAACTGTTTCCTTAAAATTATTCGAGAAATCATCCATTGAAATTGTTTTCCACTAGAAAACATGTACTGTGGAATGAGTATGAGGATATTAGATCGTAATATGAAGAGTTTAGAGGTTATAACTTACAGTTCGATATAAAAATAAAATTGTAAGTATTCCGAATTCCGCCTGCTTTCTAAATTCTGAATAATGTGTTTTCGTCGAAATAACCTGTACACTGTAGCATTTCTCAGCATTCCCCCTACATTATTGCTGAATTAGTTTTCGGATTTGCTACTAAATTAAATGTTAAAATATATAATAGCACTAATGTTTTAAACACAATATAATTACACAATTTCTTTTATATAATTATTCAGCTAATATCTTCATGCAAGATCAAATTTTTGATTGAAATGTTTCTGATTGTATTTTGGTTTCGTTATGTTGATATATGAGGACATTTTAGCATAGTTTGATAGTTCATTAGATTTCATTGATTTTCTAGATTTAAACACAAAAATTAATACACAGGACAAGTTTGAGTACTCCATATTCAGACAACGTACACATACAGTATAGGCATTCCAATTCCAAACGGTTCATGTCACCATAAAATACATAAGTTAGCTGCATATAGTGTAAAGCCTTTATCAAACAGATTTCGGTAAAGAAATATCAATTAGAAAAAAATTGCATAAGGAAACGTTTACATTTTAAATATAATCGACACTAGTTAAAAATAAAGTATACAAATTTTCTATATCTCTTTTATTTGAACAGATCTAAAAAAAATTACACTTTGCCATTGCCACTTTTTATCCTCTACTGATTGGTGACAGAAAAAAAATAATCCGACGTTTCATCGATTAGAGATATCATCAACTTTATTTTTTCATATGGGGCGGAAATTAGCTAATGGTATAAAATGATTCCTTTTTTAATTCTAAATCCAACGATGTATAACACTTAATGATAATTCGACGTTTCGACCCCTATTCTTGACATTTTCAAATATTCCTATTTTTTTATGAAACATTTTTGAAAAAAAAAAACCACCAAAGCAATTTATTCTGCAAATGTACATTTATTTCAACTCATAATTCATAATAAGATGTTTCGACTCATCAAAAGCATCATCAAGTAATCTCTTATGAACAGTATCTACCTATTCGTAGATAACTATTTATTACGATATCAAAAAACTCTTTCCAAACCTTGTCTTAAACAATGACACATAAATAACTCTTTTATTAAGTTTAAATTTAAGTAAACACCTAACAATACATTTACTTCAAGTATTTAAGAAAATGTGAAAAATCCTATTAAAACACTAAAAATTAACTACAGCTAAATAATGAATTCGATTATTGTAAATTTCTGGTAGTAGGCTTTGATGAGTTTAAAACAATTATTGTATAACAATTATGTTATCTGTCAAAGGACTACAATAATTTCTCACATTATAATGAACATTGTTTGAAAATGGCGTTAAATTATTCTAACGAAAAATGAAAGAAATGCTACCAGAGCTAGTGATGACTATTTTCAAATGTACCCCGAAAGAAGACCACCTGGCAGAAATCATTTTAATAATGTAGTAAGAAATGTAATAGAATTTGGAAGTTTTGAAAAACCACGTTGAAAAAAGTACGCGATCGATAATGAGAATCGTAACGGAAACATTTTGGAATATTTTGACGAAAATCCGAAATCGTCAGTACAGATTTGTGGCACGGAGTTTCATATTCCAAAATCCACTGAACAGAATGTTTTGAAAGTTGTTAAATATTATCCTTACAAGCCAACAATGGTACAAGGCCTGCAAGAAGGTGACTTTGACAGGAGAATCGAATTTTGTAATTGGTACCATCGTAAATGTCAAGAAAATCCTAATTTTTCTGATAAAGTTGTATGGACAGATGAGACACGTTTTACTAACTGTGGAGTATTCAATAAAAAAAATCATCATTACTGGGCCCGTGGAAATCCACATATTCGCGATCCACGCCAACTTCAAGTACGATTTGGTTTAAATGTGTGGTGCGGAATGATAGGTACGTAATATCTTTGTTTGAGTTAATTGAGTAACATTTAATAAATTAAACACGACTCATTTTTTTTAATATTCCCAATTAATTTCAGGAAATCGTCTGATTGGTCCATTTATTTAACGTTAACTGGGCAACGATACCTTTTAATGTTGCAAAACCAAATCATTCCATCCATTCGTGAAGTTGTTCCCCCTGATGAATTTAATAATTTGTGGTTCCAACAAGATGGATGCCCCGCACATAATTCAGGGGAAGTCCGAGCATTTTTACGGGAGATTTTTGGTGAAAGAATAATATCCAAAGGTAGTCCTGTGCGTTGGCCTGTTACGTCTCCGGACCTTACCCCATTAGAATTTTATTTATGGGGATATGTCAAAAATGAGGGGTATGAATTTGATCCACCAGAAAATAGGCAAGTTCTGGAACATTGATTAATATTATTGAAAATATTAACCGTAATACAATACGTCGAGTAACCAGAACTGTCGCAAAAAAAGTGCATTGGAAAATTGGTCGACATTTTGAATAATGGTATGTAGAACTAATGCCGGTTTTATAATTATCCTGGAAAATACATTTAATATTAATATAAAACACTATAAAAATTATTTGATATTGTAGCGTTGTAAAATGTATGACTCATTGCTAAAAATGTTTTTAATTACTTTTTAGTCATAATTTTATGGTTTAAATGAGTAACATTTAACATAATACCCTAATAACTACTATGTGTTTCTTGAATATTCCCAATTATTTTCACTCCTTTCCTTGAGCAATTTATTTATGAATACCAAGTAAACATTTGAGTATTTTTAAGACAACCTTTGGAAAAGTTTTTTCGATATCGTAATAAATAGTTATCTACTAATAGGTAGATACTGTTCATAAGAGATTACTTGATGCTTTTGATGAGTCGAAACGTCCTATTATGAATTATGAGTTGAAATAAATGTGCATTTGCAGAATAAATTGCTTTGGTAGTATTTTTTTCAAAAATGTTTCATAAAAAAAAGAAATATTTCAAAATGTCAAGAATGAGGGTCGAAACGTCGAATTATCATTAAGTGCTATACATCGTTGGATTTAGAATAAAAAAAGGAATCATTTTATACCATTATATAATTTCCGCCCGTATGAAAAATAAAGTTGATGATGGTCTCTAATCGACGAAACGTGGGATTTTTTTCTGTCGCCAACCAATAGAGGATAAAAAGTGGCAATGGCAAAGTATAATGTATTTTTATATCTGTTTAAATAAAAGAGATATCGCTAAGAATAAAAATTGTCGATTTTCAGTTTTTTTCGAATATTTTGAAAAATATTTGAGATAGCCTAGACTTCAGAATGGCATTTTAGTGGGTTCAAAATTCTCTAAAACTTTCTCCATTTAACCGTCTTTCGATCTCTTATAGTTTCCAAGATAGCAATACTGCACAGACCAATTTTGGACACACTGTATACTTTCGTTTGATAATAATACATATTGTATTGAAACGCGTAGAGAAATAAATAATTATATAAAAGAAATTATGGAGTTATATTGTGTTTAAAACATTAGTGCTGTTAAATATGGAATTCCACGAAGTACAGTTAAAGAATGTAAATTTAGTTAAAATTACCTATAAAGTTTAGATTGTAGTAAGAATTCTAATGATGTATCGAGAACGGTGAATATTAAGACTTTGGCAATCACTTATTTAGCCTTAACTCAATAGCAAAATTTCTAATAGTTTAACAAATTCATGTCATATACCTACTTATACTGAATTAACATTAAATTATATTTGTAAATATTCACAGTCCGACCCTGTACATAACCCATAAATCACTAACATAATAAAGACACGAGAAATTAAATTGTATTATAATTTTATCAATATAATCGTTATTAATGTAATCAGAAACCGAAAATAAACAGTATACAAGTTCTAAATTCGTAGTTTGAGTAGGTATACAATATAAAAGCAAAGATGGCAGAGCATCAAAGTGTGTTCGATGTTTATAATTAAATTTTTAAACGTTACCTTTACGTATTTGAAGAAAGTAAAAAAAAAAATAAGTAAAAACTAACAGCTGCACACCAAAATCACAAACTAACTTAACACGTGATTTGGTGTGTGAATTATGAAAACTTACCTCATATTTATATTTATAAAGTTACCTACTCCATTTTATATTGTCTTTCAGTAAATGATAATCCATACATGTATTTCCCTCTGGTGGTTTAGTATGGCTATATATACAGAAATTTGCTATTACGACATTTTGTTTCGCGCTTCTACACTACAGATGACGCCACTATGATTAACTTTTCATATTGTTAAAAAAAATGTACTTTTTATGAAACATTGTAATAAGGTACTAAACGAAATATTTCGTTTTCTAAATTCTTATTCGTGCTATAATTCATGTGTCTTTTCATTAAGGTTAATGAATAAATAGCATAGCTTTAGTAAACTTATAACAGTATAACTTATTTACTAAACTATTCCCATAATTACAAACTAAACCTACCTGGATAGGGTAAAATGATTTATTTTCATAAATTTGCTAACAAAAGTAGCTTTAAACATGGTCATGGAATTGTTGAACTAAATAACCATTAAGGCTAGACAGTACATAAATTTTATTTCGGAACGAGTATTTAACGTTGCCTATATGCATTTACTACAATAAGGTTTAAAAAACTAAACTCGAATTTATGCAAATGCTTTTCGATAACAATGAAAAGTTTCTATTGTTACTTGCTACAAAACTCTTACAGGCTATTTATCATTTATAACCGCCACAATAATAATGAACTGAAGTGCGTTAGATGTGTTGCCCACCATCAACACAAAATTATCACGACATGGTGTTAAAATTTGAGTCGTTTTTCCATGATAACTTATCTATAAATGCGTGTAGGATAATTCCCAAAAATACTATAAGTTAATAACGTTAATACCTAGGCAATAACGCCAGGAAAATTGGCTTTCTTTACTATTTTTCAAGATGTGGCATTCTGCAGTCTTTCACGTTTCTTCTTAAAAAACATTATTTCCAAAAATTTACAAAAAATCCGGCGTTATTGCCTTGCTAAAGCATTCACCTTTCAAGAGAATGTTCGACCCCTCCTCCAACTTCAACCAAAATTTAGATTTCGTGTAAGAAAGTCAAGCATTTTATAATGCTATGGAACAAGTGTACTGTTCACCCTTAAGTAGAAAGCGTGTCACATTTTTTCTAATGGTGATTAATTTTATTCAATATTTCTCTTTTAGCAGGTATTAGCATATTCCTAGTAAAAATGGATGATAACGATGTTTTAAGAATTCTTTTAACACTTGATTGACTTACATCTACTTCTTTAGATACACATTTTGTACAAATGTATTGTATTGTATGATTACTGATTGCAACACCAATAATTCCGTATTTTCGTTTCCCGTTTTAGGTTTCTCCAATCTCTCGTTTTTTATATGCCACGCTACCTGTTTCACGAAATCCTGCCAATAGTCTTTCAAATACCTTCTTGCGAGAATGATTTTCTAAAGGAAATCTTTCTGCATGCACTCCTGCTGCCAGTAAACGTTCCCCAAGAATTAAAATCATATTGACACGATCTTCTAACGAGTACTTCTTCATTTTATCGTCAATGACAAAAAACTAGATATGAAATTAGCAATGCTTTATTAACAGTAAGCACAGCCTCCGTTGTGAATAAAATCAAAATTTGATGTATCTTTAGTAAACTAATACAAATTATTCGAACGTATTAGACATACGAAACCATAACAACCATCGTAGACATGAAAATACGTATTCAAAATGCATTCGCCACGATGACTCCTGACATGCTAAGGAATGTGAGAAGATCATTTGAAAAAAGGATAATAATGTGTAGACCTCGGATTTCTAAGCAAATGCTTATTTGTGTGTATTAGGTATACTGCCTTGAAAATAAAAATAAAGTCGTTTCAGACAATTTGATGGAAAATGAGCGAAAGTTATTTATGCTTATTTTGCTTATTTTGGTGTTTAAGTGCTTATTTATGTAAAACGTGCTTATTTGTGCTTATTTTCTGCTCGGAATTTTTACGTTTGAACTTATATTTAAAATTTAAGCTTGTCTATTTTAAAATCTCTTCAACAATGCGTTTTTGTAAAGTTTTAAATAAACACGACAGATACAATAAGCTACCACTCTAGAGATTAACTATGTCGTAAGCCGACGGCTTACCTGTTAAGATTTTCGAGAATTGTGTATTTTAAGTAGGCACAGATGTTTGTTTACAACTCAAGTATATTCAAAACCAAGAGTCAGCAGCGTCAACAAGTGTACAGCGCGTGATCGCCTCGTGCTTTGTAGGTGCCGAATGGCCAAGCAGCCCTGAAACATGTGGTTTTCTATCCCTTCTACTTCAAAACATTCTCAGTTTGAATTTTCACATACATTCGGTAGTGACTACTTGCTGTTGCTGCTTCAATGCACTTTGTAACAGCAGATGAAATTAATTCTAATTAAATTCAACTGATTACTAGATAATTAAACTATAACTTTCGGTTATTAAAAACAAAATGGAAAAGGATAAACTTCCAAACAGTGTGCTAATTAAACAGTGGTTAAAAGACTACGACTGCTTTTCATCTGATGGTGACGTCATATTTGTAATGTTTGCAACAAAGAAGTAAGTATCTAACGCAATTTTAATTTTAATTACATAATTTCGGTCATAAGTTTTGTTCGAATAATAAACAAATAAATTTAATATTAAATAATAATGCATTTTTGTGTTTTCAAGGTATCAAGCAACAAAAACATCAAATTCAACAACACGTTGAAACATCTTTGCATCAGGCCAGTGTTGCTCGAAAACAATCATTAAAACAAACATTTTAACCAATTCAACTGAGAAAAGAAATGGCTTTTCTGTGTCGTGCTTTAATCGCTGCAAATATCCCGTGGAAAGCTGTTGAAAACCCAATTTTTAAAACATTTTTGGAAAAATATTGTGATCGCAGTATTCTTACGGGATCAACATTAAGAAAAACTATCTGGACGTTTGCTATAATTCTGTCATACAGCAAATACGAGAAGACGTATCAGGACATCCAATTTGGTTTTCAGTTGACGAAACTACTGATGCCGTAGGAAATTACGTTTCCAATCTTATAGTAGGAAAATTAAGCAAATTCGATTCAACAAGATCATATTTGGTATGTTCTAAAGTCTTAGAAAAACGAATAGCAATACGGTAGCTTATTTTGTGAATTCCTGCTTAAGATTTCTATTCCCACGGAGTTTAACCACAAAAATGTTTTACTCATGTAACAGATGCCGCAGCTTGCATGGTAGCTGCAGGAAAATTACTGAAAACATTTTACCCTAACTTAGTACATGTTACGTGTCTAGCACATGGTCTTCACCGAATAGCAGAAATTATTAGGATTCATATCCAAGCGTTAATACTTTCATTGCTGTAATTAAAAAATATTTCTTAAAGCACCCACGCGCGTAGCTCACTATAAATCTAAATTCCCCAATTATCATTACCCCCAGAACCTATTATTACAAGATGGGGAACTTGGTTAAAAGCAGTAGACTTTTATGCAAACCATTTTAACGATATAGCAGAACTAATTAATGATTTTGACGAAACTGACGCAATTTCCATTCAAACTGCAAAACGTCTTGTGAAAGACAAGAATTTGCATAAGGATATTGTATATATCTCCAGCAACTTTTTATGCATTGCAGAAGCAATAAAAACTAGAAAATTCCATCTTTCCTTAATGATAGTTTAAATATAGTAAGAACTCTCAAAACCGAAATAGAAAGTTCAAACGGAAAACTGCGGAAATTGTTAAAAGCAAATTTGCTTTCGTTATTAATAAAAATCTTGGATACCATACTTTGGATGTCATTGATAAAATACTATCAGGGAAGGGAATTTTGATTCGCCCAGGAACTAGTGCAGTTTTTAAATTTGCACCGTTAACATCGGTAGAGGTTGAAAGATCATTTTCTGCCTATAAATTAATTTTCAATGAAAAGCGAAGTTTTACTTCAGAAAATTTAGAAAAAGTATTAATTACGTATTGCTTTTCAAATTACCATTAATTTTTTATGAGTTTAGTTGTTAAAAAACCTCGTAGTTCTTAGGGGTTAATCGTTTCATGTTTCTTTTAGAACATTAGGGCACATTGCATTTTATTTAAATATATATTGTTCCATAAATAAATACATGAACTACTTTACTGTTGTTTTATTTTTAAAACCCATTATTGTCTTTCACTCTGGAAATAAATAACGCAATTTTTATTGGTGCATAAGGAATGCTTATTGTTGCATATAAACGTTTATTTGTGCTTATAAATGCTTTTTAATGCTTATTTTAACAATTTTAAAATGCATATTGAATGATTATTTCGGGAATTATTTGTGCTTAGAAATGAGGTCTAATAATGTGCATTCGTGAAAATGGACATCATGCTGAACATTTATTATAAATTTTGTATTAAAAGAATAAAATGCACTAATTTAGTAATCTAACGCAAATTACTCGGAAAGTATTAAAATGGGCATACGAAACTCTTAATAAATAAACTATATTTTTGTACAGTAAATTAAAAATGTAATAAAATACAGGGTGTTCCATTTAAAATAACAAATAAACTGCACAAAAAAGATGAAAATTGTCAGGAACACCCTGTATAACAATTTATTACTGTAATTATACCAATAGAAAACCTGAAGAATGTAGAATAAATAAGCAAAAGAATTACAGCTTAAAATTGACTTGATAAGCTGCAATTAATTATTTTCAAGACTGTATTTTCACAAAATGTCAAATAAATCGAAAACTATCAAACTTTTAATAAACGAACATTATTTTTAAAACGAAATTGAAAAATTTAATAAAATACTGGGCGTTCCATTTAAAAAACATAACTTTGATATGTTACTCGAATTAGAAACACTCTGTATATGTGACATTAATTTTAAATTGTAGCCGTTATAGCATATACCAGCGAAAAGTCTTGTATCGAATTAACATGTAAACCTGTAAATACCTATTCATAAGTATAATCTTTCTTTGTAGTAGTACCTATTTAAAGTATTTCACGCAAAACTAGTACTAGACAAAATATAAAGTGTATACAATTAAGTCGAGAATCGGACACAACTGGTTCTTATGTGAGAATCTTCACTATATAGCAGTTCTAAAATGTTGTGCACTTACATTTCTTTTATTGAAGTTTTACGCCACAGCGCATATATAGAAACAAAGCAGCACCACTAACTATAAAATTGAATATTAACAATAAACAAAATATTCAATTTTATGACGTCGTGATAAGTTAGTGGTATTGCTTCAGCAAAATATGTAAGCGCACAACTTTTAGAACTGCTAAAGTAAAATCAAAATCGGAAGACACCAGCGCAGAAACGCATTTTAAACTAGATAAAGATGCAGTAATGATTGGAAAATGACACAGATATTAGTACTGTGCGCTCTAAAACGTTACTTTCCAGCTGATCGTTTGCCAACTTTTGTTTATAACTTCTTTGTTTTTCCGGCGTATCAAATTTGTTTATTACTTATTCTACAATACAGTTTATTTTAAAACTATCCGCTGCCTGTATTGAATTTATAAGTAAGTTACTTTAATTATTAATTTCATGTTATATTAATGTAACCAAATCTAGTTCTTTATATAATGTGCCACGCAAGTATATCTCATAACGCTCAAGCACCTCAAGCAAGAAAACGCCATGTGTTATCTGAAGATGCTCGCAAGATTGTGTGGAACAATTACAAAAACTTTAAAAGTATCAATTCAGGTAAAAAGCAGTTGGATAACAACGTTTTATTTTGTAATATTCCAATGAATTTATAACCTCATTAAAGATGACGAAACAGTTGGATATTCGAGAAAGAAAACGTCATTTAGAAGTTTACTTTTAAAAATGGGCTTCAGGTAAGTTTACTGATTAATTTTTAATCATATCTTATCTTGGGATTTATGTAGGTGGAAAAAAACATCCGAATGTCGTAAGATTATAATAGAACGACATGAAATACGTTCTTTGCGTTGTGCATATATACGTTCGATCACTAATTATCGGAAAGCAGGACGACCAGTTATATACACAGGTTAGTTTTGAAGATTATAAGCTATACATTATACTGCATAAGTTTATGTAAATTTTAGATGAAACACATACATTCGTCTCGTTCGACACCATATTCGTGGACAGATGGGACAAACGCAGGTCTTAAATCTCCTATTGGAAAAGGAAATCGCCTTATAATCGTACATGCTGGTATGTTTATTTAATTTTATAACGTTGTTGCTATTTATCATTATTTTAGGTGGTGAAATGGGCTTTATAAATAATGCTCTGCTAATATTTAAATCTGGCCAAAAATCAGATCAATTGTTATTGGCAAATGTATTTTAAAAAACTAGATTTTGTAACTATGACAATAAAATATTATTTTACTTTATGATTATTTCAAAATTTTACTTCTAAAATTGTATTCTTGGACAACAAACGCGAAGTAACATAACCTAAACTTTTATTTTTTCAAACGTATATTTTTTGTTGAGCTTTACACTCTGAGGTCACTTTTTTGCGCAGCTTGGTGTCTTCCGATGTTGATTTTACTCTAGTGAAGATTGTCGCATAAGAACCAGTTGTGACCGATTCTCGACTTAATTGTATACACTTTATATTCTGTTTAGTACTAGTTTTGCTTGAAATACTTTAAATAGGTACTACTACAAAAGAAAGATTAAAATTATGAATAGGTATTTACAGGTTTAATGTTAATTCGATACAAGACTTTTCGCTGGTATATACATTAACCTACATATGCCGTTCTGCTCGTGTTTCGTTCTTTAAAGTGTAAACGTCATAGAGTGAGCATTATTATAATGTATTCTCCTGTTTATGAGCCAACATCAACGAACATTAGAGATTTTTTTGACTTGTTAATAAACTGTTACAATATAACCGTTCAAGATGATGATGGAAACGATGACGTGGATGAGCTGAATGTATCTCACATCCAAGGTGATGGTGATCATTCACAGAGGAGTAAAAAGAGCGATGAGGTGGAGGAGAAGGACAAGTCTCAAAACCATGATGATGATAGCGACGAATCACGGTTCAAGAAGAAGAAGAAGACCGATAAAGGATATGATCAAATAAATGATGTATTGTTGTTTATAATAATAATAATATATTTTCAAACGCTAAGCTTTCCTTCAATTTTGTTAATGAACCTGTTTTTCCTAACGGTGTTTGAACCGGCACTAACAATGCTGCAATGGGAAAGGTCGGTTAGATGGGTAGCTACAATACGTGTGAGATTGGCTTTCTTTGCACTCTGTGCATTCAATCATACTGCTATTTTTTGAATTGAGAGCTGATTTTGTATGATTAAGTTAAATCAGTTTGGTATTTAATTGATTTGATTAATTTTATTTGATTAAATGATTTGTATGTTTGAGAAAGAGACGAACACGATCAACCTCTATTACAGAAAACATTCATTAGCATTTACACCACTATATTGAACCACAAACAACCCTAATTAATCCTAGAAATATACCGCTAGGTGGCGCCGCCTCTATTAAAGAAAACATTCGCTACCCTGATTGGTCCAAGAAATATAACGCTAGATGGTGCCACCTTTATTACAGAAAATATCCATTAGGCCATAAACGACTAGATGACGACACAAATTCAAATTTACCAACAAGCGTCACGACAGGAGGGCGCAGGCCCTAACACAGCTTCCTATGTTTTCTCTTATAATCTAGCAATAGGTCCCTTATTAGAATACAAGTTCAAATTTCTCGCAATAAGTAATCAGAATGTAAACACTTAAATACAAATCCAAATTCAAATTTCCCGCCAAGGGGCCAGGGGCTAAGTAAGTAAGTTGCGAAGCCCTATGTCTGTCTTGTAAGTTAGCATTAGCCCTCCTTATTATTATAATACAAGTTCAGATTTCCCCTGATAGATGGCGTCACAAACAAATTCAAATTCTGGGTCGAGGGACAAGGGCCTGAAAGTAAGTTGCTAAGCCCTACATCTGTCTTACAAGTTAGCATTATACCCTTTATAATACGGATTCATATTTCCAGCCATAACTTGAAGAGACTTAAATGCAACTACAAATTTTCCGCCATTGGGACCTCGACAAGGGACAGAACCTGTATGTAAAGCCGTCTTGTGTGATAGCATGGCAGGCTCTTATCGGTAAAAATTCAAAGATTAAAAGAGGCCGGTATACTTAATTTGATTATAACCCTTTTTTTTTGACAGAGGTAATTCAGTTAAGATAGAGCTTGTATGCTGTATAGAGGCAAAATCTAGCTTAAAGAGCAAGAAGACAAGCCATTTTTCGGCGTATACACCACTATATTGAAGATGCTGTATTAGAGAACATTCTGATGATTCGGAGTTGGATAAAGAAAGATGTATGAGGCACAGCTTCAGAGACGAAGAAGAATTGAAAGCCTATGTAGTATTTCAAGGTAGCGTGGGAACTTAGCTAATTTTTTAAGAACAATCCCATATCTGTGTAATAATAATGGTAAAATAAAATATTAGACATTAGCCCTTGCATGTATTTAAAGTACAATTACTAACGGTGAACATTATTATGAAGCAGCATCAGGGTATTAGATGTTTTACTAGTTAATAAGCTAGAATCGCTCAACATGAAGCGGATGAAGAAAATTATTATTTCACCTAATACTGGGCCTTAATGTTTTTACAACAGCAAATTTTAAAGTATTTTGTAAACACATCAATTAACACGATGCCACTTTCCAATCATAATGAAGTTGTATGACTGTTAAATAACGAATGCATTCCATAAAAGCAGTTTTATCATATAGGTGAAATCTTTTAAATGTATGTTGTAAATAACCATCGTTTTGTATATCAATTCATGTAAGTTCGCTCTAAGTAGTCTGCGAAAGGAAAGGTAAATACGAGTTGCAGTAAGGTGATATAGATAATTAGGTTTGTATATTTTACATTCTAAATTATTTAATGATAGGAAAGCCAATAGCCAGTTTTATATCAACTATCCGTAAGTAAAACACAAAACGGTTTAGTGAGCTGTACAAAATATTTCAATACGTAGTTTAGTTCCCCAAAGCCGTTATTATTCGAACAGTTGAAAGAACAAACACATCTGAAGGTATGCGTATTATTTTTAATATATATTTTACTTGATATTATTCACAAAATAAAGATTTTAATGTGTTATTATAGGGGGAGGCTGTCATAAAACCAACCAACTCTGCATCAGCTCTTATTCTACCCATTTATTTAGTTAATTAGATAAAGGTGTGAGTGTTACACTATTTTTAAAATTAATTAATTAATAGCAGTATACGGTACGTATTTGTTGGTTTTAAACTTCGTAGTTATTGATTCGCATATAATAATAAACCGTTAAAACCTTTTGTCTTTTATTTCCGTTATAGCAATTTGGTATTTTGAACTGTGGCTGATTTTGAGCAAGCAAACTGTAATTAATTAAACCAAATCAGTTTTTGAACTGTAAGCTGGTTTCCGCAAACTGTAAGACATGATTTATTGATTTTGGTTGATTGATTGATTGAGATTGATTTGATCGAGCATGATTTGTTTGAGATTCATCTGCTTAATTAATTTATTAATTGATTTGTTTGTGTGTGTGTGTGTGTGTGTGTGTGTGTGTGTGTGTGTGTGTGGTGTGTGTGTGTGTGTGTGTGTGTGTGTGTGTGTGTGTGTGTGTGTGTGTGTGTGTGTGTGTGTGTATGAGAAAGAGCCGAAATAGAGAGAGAGAGAGAGAGAGAGAGAGAAACGGATAAGCGCTAGTTTAAAAATACATAACTAGATGGCGCTAAAAATCAATTGTAACTCAAAGGGGCCAGGGCGCTGACCTAACACAAGTACTGTCTTAAAGTTAGCATTAGGGCCACCTTATTACAATAAAATTTTTATGGGGCGAAAGCCTATACCTGTCCTATAAGATTAGGTTAGAACCCACATACAATTGCACCAAGGGCCCACGATAGGGACCAAGTCCCAAGACCTAGTTTCTGCACTTGTCTTATAAGGCTACGGCCCCATTTCATTTACAACCAGGGGCCGCGACAGGAGCGAAGGCCGAGAACAAGTTTTGAAGATCTACACGTGTCTTGCAAGTTAGAATTAGGGCCCTTATTAGAATACAAATTCAAATTTCCCGCCATAACCCATCAGAATGCAGAAACTTACTCCTCCAATCAGATCACAGCGGCTGAGTGGTAGGTTAAGGACAAATCAGAAGACAGAGAAGCGGGTGTCCGCACGACCAATCTGTTAAAAGGTGTGGCGTGGCCTAGTTTTAATCTGTCCAATCAGAATACTGCATGTACGCGCAATTACCTAAGCTCCAAGGGGTATACAGCCAAAAAGTCTTTTAATACTGCCAAAAGGACCTTAATTAGGGGCTCAACTCCGCTCAAGGGTTGAAGAAGGCCCCGAAAAGAAACCGACACCACCCCAAATATACGCCTCCCGCGTGGGTGAGTACAAAAGTGGAGGGGATAGTGCCTGTTTACTACTACTCTTTTTTAAATGTATGTATTAATAATAACGGGATTTGAGAAATACAGATTTGATCATAGTTTTGATGTATCTTACAGAGGGCGCCGCCAGCAGCACTTTGTCTACATGTAAAGCTCCATAACTTTTTTCTGCCAAATTTCTAGTCAGAAATTCTTATTCCCTGATATGTTTTCTTCAAAAAAGGTGTACCTTGTTTCTGCTTGTTCAGTCTGCAGCACTGTGAAACCAAATCTTTGTTATGATCATGTCCCTTCAAAGTGCTGTCAATTTCATAGCGCTTAGGTACGAAATAGTTTAAAACTCTCCTTACCTTTAGGTACCACCTAAATAGCTGTCCTCTTCTGACACTTTTGGTGTCATTAGTAACTTCCCCATCGGAACCCTAATTCCGTTCCTTCTGGTGCGATGCAGCCCTCACCCATCCCTAGTCCCACCACGTACACATACTTAACGTATCTATGTATGTTGGGAATCTATCACTGTGGCTGAAGGCGCTTAGAAAGCTCAAGCCTTTTCCTTTCACCATGCTATTCAGACACAAATACCATTATCCATGTTATTCACTATGTCGTCAATCTTGAAATGCTGTTAAATGAACACTGTTTAATCAGAGAGCGTTTAATGAACACATCAGAGAGCTGTTTTCAGAATAGAAGCGTCCTTCTAATGTCACGTGTATTGCCTTCTTTAACTTTTCTTGTTACATTTCAATCTAAATGGTCGCCATTCAGTAAAAATCATTCTTCTCAGACAGAAGTTCTTAGTGACGTAGATTTGCCTATTTTCGGTAGGTAATACCATGATTTAAGAATTTTAAACATTATATTAAAACCTGATCCTGAAACATTAATCGACGTACAGAAGAAAAATTCACCCGGAAAAAGGAATGTGTCATTATTACTTTAAATAAAGGGAGAAAGCTTTATGTTGTTAGCCAAGTAGCATATTAACCAGAAAAATCTAGTACGTAAGAAAAGAAAAAGGTGCATAAGTGATTATCTTCACGTGTATGACCAAATTTAACAATCATGCGTTGAAAGTACTCATTAAGAATACTCTACCTACTTTGAATAACATTGCAATTTCCATTAACAGCAAAAACAATTGAGGATAAGTAACTAAATAATTATCATTATATATATATATATATATATATATATATATATATATATATATATATATATATATATATATATAGATACATTTTATTTCTTATCCGAGGAGTGCTTTGATTTTCTCCGCTTTAGACAAATGGCAAGGTCGGCCAGGTTTGCACCGCGTTGCTCGAGTGAAAGACAAGCACCTTAACCATTCCATCATCGACGTAGTAATTGTGGTTATAGTCATTAATTACATTATATATATATATATATATATATATATATATATATATATTGTGCTACTGAACAACCTTTACTTCTGTATTATAAGTGTTTTGTAACTGTGGTTTCCTATTAGTGGAGTGGATCGGCCTATTTCACAGTTTTTGCTTTTAGAGCGCGACGTTTCGGAAGCGGAGTCTGCGCCGTCATCAGGCTTAGTTCTGAGAAGGACTGTTTTCGCACTTGAGTCGAATTCATATGTTATATATAATTTTTCCCAAGCATTTGACTACTCTTAGATTGGAACTTGGTACCTTTCACTTACTAGTCTGACACCTTTACCGTTGAGCCACTGAGTAATCCAATATATATTTTCTTTGAGTTTTCGACGAGTTGTGTTTTCGTCTTTGCCACTATATGTATGCTCTGCCGCATTCGCATTGTAGGTTATATAATAGGTTGAGTATCTACTCTCTCTCCTGTGTATGCTCGCCGCATTTGCATGGTAGGTTGTATACAACCCAGCATGCGAATTCGGCAGAACATACATAGGAGAGAGCAGTAGACCACTCAAAGTGAGAACGCTGGAACATAAGAACAACGCCCAAAGGGCGAAACAGAAAGATCAAGAATCGCCGAACATGTCTGGAACGACGACCACCGCGTCCAATGGGATAACATACAGATAGTGGCAAAGACGAGAACACAACTCGTCGAAAACTCAAAGAATCGCACTAGCAGAAAATCCAATAAGCCAAGCTAGTGTAGAAATGAAGCCCATATGAATTCCAATAATGCGCGTAGAGCTTAAGCGCAATACACCTGTGCAAGAAGTTACGGCGTAACATGCGCAATAAACTTCTGCGCAACCACGAAAAAGATTTATATATATATATATATATATATATATATATATATATATATATATATATATATATATATATATATATATATATATATATATTGCAACAGTGGCTCAGCGGTAAAGGTGCCAGGCTAGTAACTGAAAGGTACCAAGTTCGAATCTGAGAGTAGTCAAGTGCTTGGGAAAAATTATATACAACATATGAATTCGACTCAAGTGCGAAAACAGTCCTTCTCAGGACTAAGCCTGATGATGGAAGCAGAGTCTGCTCTGACACGTCGCGCTCCAAAAGTAAAAACTGTGGAAATAGACCGATCAACTCCACTAACCTTTTGTTGCACTTTTCAATGCTATTCACAGTATTCAAAACCTCTGCATCATCCGAAGGTACTATTTTAAAAACTTTAAAACCTACATTAATTAATATTTTGCGTGGCAGTTATCTAAATTATGAAATGATAACCTTAAATTAAGAAGGTAATGATTCATCCATAAAACAGGCAAAATCGGTTTAAACTAAAGATTAGAATTTAAATCGTACCACAACCGTTAGTTGTGGTTTAATCTCTTATTTGACGTTCACTAACATCTATAAATACTTATGCAGAACTAAAGTGAAGTTTAACCGCAGCCTGCAGTTTAAACTTTAATTATACAACCGGATCATACACATTACATGAGTATTTAGATTGAAGTTAATATACCCTTATTAATTTACAGCCTAGTGGTTACACTGTTCCAGTGGTGGTGTAAAACAGTGGTGTTATCTAAATAATTTGATCGTCATAATAGGTTTGGCAAACATGTACTGCAATTCCATTGGTCTAGTTCTGTATTTAGAGGTTAGAACAAACTATACTAAAAAACTAATATTACGTACATGGTAACTAACCACACGTAACAACTCAAAATTTAATTTTGATTGTTGTCCTTTTCAACGTTAGCGTTTGTAAATAGAGGGTGTTCTGGAATGTTATTTTCAGAACGGTTTAACAATATTAAAGATCTGGCAGATATATTTACCTAACTCTTACCGCAGGCTTACCTTTGCGTTTTCACATGTCATAATTTGCTTGACAACTTAATAATTGTTTTAATGTATGTTTATTTATTGCTGCAACTGTAATTGTTATCGAAACGTTTACATTTATACAAAGTTTAATGGTAATATACTTACTAAAAGGTAAGTATATATTTTACAGTATTCGGCAAAATAAACAACTTTATTAATTTTTGTAATTTACATGTTCAAAATGAGCACCATTGCGGCGTAAACAAGTTTTATAGTGATTTTCAGATCATTGAACATATTCATAGTAGTGGTTGACGCAGGTTGACCAGGCTCAACATGCGTCCACAATAAACTTTTCTTGAACGTTTGTCCACTACGTTTAGTCGTTGTCCAATTTGAATACCATTTGGATAACCTCCAATTCCTTTGAACATTCTACATGTGGATGTTTCATTGATGTTTAATTTATACACAGTTCATCGAAGACTTCTTTGTGGAGACTACAATACTTGGTCAAGAAGCAGTTCATCATTATCGTTGGTACAAACTGTTCTTCGACGACTCGAAGAACCCATGCGCTGACACAACACACTACAAGTGCGACAAAATTTCTCAACAATTGCTAACATTACGCTTGTACTGGGTGCACCTTTATTAAATTGCTCCCGATATTTTTCAAAAAACTTGTTTCGAACTTGAGTTATCACCCCGTCCACTTCCGTATGAACGGATATAATGTTCTACTATAAACACATTTTCCTTAGTTCTCGGAACTATTTTCAGAACGATTTTAACGCTAGCCTAATGTTATGATAGTTAATAACAAACAAGCCAAACATAACAAACAGACATCGCCCAAGCCATTCCATGGCCCTTCACGTACTGTTTATTTTGGTGAACACTGTGATTCTTGTATATGTTTTTAATATACTATTGCACAACATGGCGATGTGTATTTTAATACAGAGTGCTGAGGTGTACTTTCTAATCAAATAGGGATGGAATTAGTAGTGTCTTGTAGTTTTGAAAAAATGAACCAAAGGGTTTTAAATTTGTAACAACATTTTTGTCAATTCTGGGATTAAATAAAATTTGGGATTTATTGCTCCTTTTTTAAAATCGTATTCTAAGCAAAGTGTACAAAAGAATGTGGCGCTTTATTTAGTGATAATCCATTGCTAGTACAAGTGTCCCCTTTTTCTAAAGTTAAAGCGTGTTCTTTTAGCTACAAGTGAACATAGCAGAGTACTACACCATTAATCGGCATATCTGGAAGGCCGACATACTTTCTGAAACAGTTGAGAAAAAAACAACTATTCTAATATAAATTCCCACAAAACTTTCATTTATTGCAATATTGTTTCAAAAATACTTCTCTATAGAGGGCGAATGCTAATTGCCAAAACTATATTGAGGATTGGGTATTAATCTATCGAATCAGTATTTGTCATCTTTCTGTGATCCCTGAAGAACTGATATCGTAAGTCTATGTAAATTTCACCGATGTGATTTATCTATTGTGAGTTTTATTTTGAGGTAAGTTGTAAAACCTTTACACTTACCATAAAATAAAACACTTTCTTTCAGCTACCTTACATCAAACGCGCCAGCCTTCGACAAGTTCAGCCGTCTACCGACTTCTTTTGTAAGCATACGCAATGCCTATCGCGGTTTTATCGTATATGAATTGTTTTTCTAATAAAATAAGCGAGTTATAACAATTTTTATAAACAGGTAAACATTTATTACTAAAGGATTACGAACAAATGCTTACCTACAATGGTAACGGGTGGCCAACTAAGAATGGACGCCGGCTATATCTCGGGAACTGTCAATCTGACATTATGACGAATCATTCAACGGGCCCTTTCTCAGAAAATATGCAAGTAAAGCTATATTTTAATTATTTCCATAGGAATTTTTATTTAAATAGCAATAACTTCGGTATGAATTAAGGGAATTGAACAAACTAAGTCTCGTTTAAGCGAGCTCTTCTTACTTAATAATCTGTGCTGTGGTAGCTAAATGGTTGCGCTGTTTTATATTACTGCAATTATTGCGTATTTTCATGAAATTTTTAAATAGCACGCCATGTTTCTTTTTACATAGTTAAATTGAGGACAAAAAATGCTTCAAAGGTCAGCGCAATCCGCAATCAAATATCAGGCCGCCGTTCTATACAATATCTATACTATATTTAACTTGGGAAACGAATTTAAAATAATTCTGGCCTAAATGTTCAAACTGTCGTCCATCGTTTTCGATGCACTTAAGCATCCTTTCCCGCGTAGACCAAACTGCACTCTCTAGTTCAGCAATTGAAATAGTTGCAAAACCATATCTTTTACTCCACCCTATAAATAAAAATGCAGGCATGTTAAATTTGGTGATCTAGTCGACCATGGAAAATGCCGCCCCATCCTATCCATCTATCAGGATAGTTGGCATCTAAAAAATCCCGAACGTTCACCGCGGAGTGAGCTGGTCAGCCATCGTGCTGGTACAGCATTCGCTGTCAAACAAAATCGGTAATACCTCTCTTAAAAATTCTAGAATTTCTGCCCAACAATTTACAGACTAAAGACCTTGCGGATTCGTTCTTGACTAAATAGTATTATTCAACAGGATATTACTGGTTTTTGTAGGAACAGCATTAAGTAAATCTTTGTAAGTTTATAGTGGAGGTTCAAAATCGAAAACTCGCTTACCTGTGCTCCTTGAGAACGTTTAGAACGGTAGTTAGAGTTACTCTCAGGTCCTGCGCAATAGGTCCAGTACTTAGGTGAGGGGTAAACTGGACATACGATAAAATATTAATAATGTTTTCTTCGGTGCGTCCCCTGCGTTATCTGCGTTAATATGAACGTCTCCAGTTGTTTGCAAACGATGTATAACTAGAAGAAAAACTGTTTTACTCGGGTGGCGTCTATCAGGATATTGCTGCGCATATACCCTTGCAGCAACAGTAACATTTCTCATGCATTAAAAATAAACACTTATCATGTCAAATAACTCTTCTTTGATACAAAGCATTTTGTAACACTAAAAGACAACGCAAGGCTAACAACAACAAGAAAAACTCAAACAACACAAAAAAAAACTCGAGCAATAACACGAAATGGCACCAATGCGATTTGGAAAATCAAGAACAAGCTTTGAAAAATAGTAACTAAATGACAATGATATGAAACCAAAATGTTTTAATATTTGGACGTATTGCTTCCAATTTTGTTTTCACAGCCTACTAATGTTTTTAACGGATGCCTTCGCTAAGAAATAATTATTATCTACCTAGGTTGCATTTTATCACATGCATTATCGGCGCGCCTCTGGCCACTTCACGCTCGAAGTTTATAAGCCCGGAACACAGAAAATCCTACCGAAGGTTCCGTGGCCGGGAGTCACCGGTACGGGCGGAGCATGCCCGCCTTCACGCGATCGGAACGGGCTCCAATCCCAATTTCGTTTTTTTAACTGGTTTTATCAAAACACCTTCACATCCGTTGTTACGCTGAAGATTAAGGTTAAAACTATGGATTGCTTATTTTTTTCACTGGCCTGTCGCGCTCGTATAGATAGTTAGTAAGACGTTATGGCCGGAAAGCTCTATCACCACCTATTCCGGAGATATTGCATAGCCAGCAGCCTAATATTTGTGTTATTGATATCTTCGGTTGGAAAAAAAGATAGGGAGTTGCGGTTGGCCCTGACTTTTTAGGAATTTTGTCCTATGTTTATCTATGTAAAAAGAGACAGCGTACTATTTAAAAATTTTATCATAATGCGCAATATTTGTTGTAATTGTTGTAGCGCACTCTAGCTACCACGGCAAAATTTAGTCGGATTATTAAGAAAAGTAAGAAGAACTCTTTTAAACGAGACCTAGTTTGTGCAATTCCATCAACTCATACCGGAGTTATTGCAATTTAAATAAAAACATGTTTGACGTTCCCCCACCACTATATTTTATAAGAAAAATACGGTAAGCAAAAAAATCAAAAATTTTCCAATGTTAACTATGGCAATATTTAACATATATCTTTACTTGCATACTTTCTGAGAAAGCCCGTTTTATCATTGGCCATAACAGTTGCGCTCCCTAGCGGCCATTTTTCGAACTTGAAAGTAATTTCCAGCGATTTCTCTTGGCCGATCTTTTTCCAATGTTGTCAGGTTGAGAGTTATCGATATATAGCCGGCGTCTATTCTTAGTTGGCCACCCGGTACATATGTAAAATTTAGCGGGGAAACTATTTTTAAAATATGCTGTTACATTCTCTGCATAACCATGTAAAATGCATTTAATAACAATGCTCCGTCGATGCATTACTTAATAAAAAGTTACCAATCATTTTGGTTTGAGTAAGTATTCATTTATGCCACACAAATGGAGTAGTAA
This sequence comes from Vesta saturnalis, assembly GCA_036346205.1. NCBI lineage: Eukaryota > Metazoa > Arthropoda > Insecta > Coleoptera > Lampyridae > Vesta > Vesta saturnalis. Next base: position 450,072 of record JARFJB010002203.1, read on the forward strand.
TGAAAAAAACAACAATATAATTGATTGCAATCTTTTACAAATTTCTTCAAGATTGTCCTTTCATATGCATTGTTATCTAAATTCTTTTGAATTATGAAGATAAGTTACTTGGCTACATGCGGAAGCAGACACTTTATATATCACAATTTCATGATTAATGTAATACCTGCTGGCGTCAAATCTTGTTCAGTTACAAGTGATTCCATTTGCAATACTTGAAAAGAGCAGCAACCAAATATGTCTTTTGCGTAGCAGTCGAAAGTACAGCAAACACGGATATCCCCTGAGAATCTACATTTCATCAACTTTAACCATAATAGATTTTCCCTCTAGCGTTTTTTCATATACCGTGATCGTGAATTATTTAGCCACAATTCTGTTTACAAGCGATGACAATTATTAAAGTATTAAAACAAATAGGAAACTGTAAAATATGTAGAATGGGGAACACGTACATATTGTTAAATAACTTTGTGGTATATTCAGCATGCTAAATGTTTTCTTCATACAAATTTTAACTGCATTTTCAATAAAACTCCGTTTTTTAATTTTCCCTTGAATTTTCAAAACGGAAAAGTACTTTCTGCGAATGCATGTTTATTGTAAACAAACATTCAGCTATTTGATTGAATTTAAACTAAATTATTTGGAGTATAGTAATTTAAATTTAGAAGTGGAACGTGAACAAGAGTTAAATTAATTGAATAGGTTTCAATAGCGTTTTATGATTCGTTGAATTTCGAAATTATCCATAATTTACATATGTTTATGTATATTTTAGTTTATTATCGTCCTATATCTACAATACACCGTATCCCGCTTAAATACTCACACTAGGGGAATCTCGGAAAACGTACAAGATATAGATTTGATCAAACAGGACAAAAGTTTTCCTATATAGCGGCTATGCTAGATTTACTTTCAAAATCAGCAAAATATATGGTGTGGAACACCACACGACCTTCCAACCTACAAAATGGAAATCAAAAGAAATGAAATAATTTTAATATCAATTTTTTTAAGATATTTATGCAACCTTCTCTCTTGGATTACAAGTAAAATTAGGACCCTCTTGTGGTATAATTAGAAGTTAGCATATAGTTTGCATCGCCATCTTGTAGCATAATTAGAATGTAGAACACAACTTGTAATATCTTATTTTAGTGTAATTGGGAGTTAGAGTTTGAAACATCATAGAGTCCTGAGCTGCATTTCTAGCTGGGCCGCTTGACTTCCGTTTACCTTTTTTACCTTCAGTCTATCTCCGCCAAAGTCTCATTTTTGACCTGCAAGAAGGCCGCGGCCGCATAGCTGTGGCAACTGTGCATGGAAGGCCGATTTGTTGACACTTACATTATGGCGTCTTACCGGTGCATTCGAGCTCATTTTTAGAACGGGAAACAGGCGGAACGTATAGAAACTGGATACTTTTCGACGTAAGTAAATGTCCCTTTCATTATTGCAAACATTTGGTTGTTTTATGTGTCTGTTTTGATTGTTTAAAGCGAGAATCTAACTTCTTTTAATAGTTTAAGTAATTTTAATAGGCAATAGAAATTACTTATCATAACTGTATTTTAATATGTTAGTAATTAGTGAACGAACGGAGCATACTTTCATTTCCAGGTTCCTCACAGGATTGTTAGTTTTGCAATAATAGTAATAAATCCATTATAAAAATGCTTGTATCAATTATTTCAAATATCTGCTAAATAATTATTCAAATGTGCGCTCTAACAAAGTTGCATCTGACCCAAATCTAAAAAGGCGAAAATTGACAATATTAATGTAATGTGTAATATGAAAGACTAGAAATGTATTTCTTAGGTTGTTATTTTCTACACCAAAGCTGTATTGTTTCTGGAAATAGGTTTTATTTGTTTGTTTTTTTGTATATAATGTACAGTTTATTTCTTATGAAAATGTAAACTTTCACCATTAACACTCATAATAAAATACTTATCTTTTTTGGGGTTTTTTAATGGTGTACTTTAAATTACACAATCTATTGTTTAATTTAAAGTACACCATTAAAAAACCCCAAAAAAGATAAGTATTTTATTATTAGTTTATTTCTTGTTACTTTTTCGAAATTGTAATATGCCTTATATTTTTATAAGCAACTGCATTGTTTTATGGAATGTTTCTTTAGTGTTTTAGGCACTGTCTATTGCATTTTGTTTTGAGAAATAAATGCACCTGAGGTACATGTTTGCTAAACTAACAAGTGTAAAATATGTATTAGTTTGTATCTGTACCCACACATTAGATAACTTGCTCTTACACTAAAGGCTTATTTTATAGGACTGTGTAAGCGGCAAATTTTTGGTCAGTCAAAAAAATACAAACAGATACCTTCCGTGTTCTGTTAATTACAGATCTAACTAAATAATGAGAAATTCAAAATTTCAGAGTGTTAGCGGTCTGTTATTTCGTCTGCCAGAATACTCGAGCGTTTGGTGTAGGCCTACCAATTGAGCATTTGAAATGTTGCCATTTACTGCGGCCGCGGCCTTTGTTGGAGGTGGCCATGGTCAGGGTCTTCCTTTTCCATTAAGGCGGTTCAGCCGTGGGAAAACCAGCTAGAAGCCAGTCTGAACTGCAAATATGCAAACATTCCAAACAGACAAGAAAGAAAACATACCACAGGCTGCAATAAGAAACAATCCAAATGTCCAAATCAAAGACACAATACAGACTAACCACAAACTTACATGTGCTTGTACAAAGAATTTGGTTATTTTACACCGAAAATAAAAAAAAGTACGAAGACCCTGTGTTGCTTCAAACTTTAACTTCTAATTCTACCGCAATATGGTACTGCAAGTTGTGCTTTAGCTTGCTCTAATTGTGGTACAAGAAGACGCTGATAATTATATACTAACTTCTAATTACACCATAAGAGGGCCCTACATTTACTTATAATCCATCTGATTGATCCTTTAAGTGAGAGAGTTGGATACAGTTAGATGTTGAAACCTGTTTCAATATGTATCCTTTTTTTTAAGATGCTGAAGTAAGATGTAAACATAAATAACCAATGCAATCAAATATCTTACTTAAACCAGATTTGTGCATTCTGTAAAAAAAAACCTTAGATACAGAATACCGTAACAGCGCTCAACAAAAGAACTTTATTTCAATTATTTGTGTTGCATATTGATGATGTGAAAATACAAACCATGTATTTCTAGCAAAGGTGGCCTGAGATGGTATCAAAAAGTGTCATTCCGCAGCGCAATAGTCATTTTAATACCGGTAGCACAGAAAAAGAATTGAAATGGTTCCTCTGTGCTCAAGAGACTGTATGTTAGAAGTTAAGGACCGGTCAGTTATTAGCCTAACCGCTCTTCTTCAACGATCAACGATAGCGAGAGCGTATTGAGGAGCACAAACCCAAAGGTGAAATTTATATTCTATATGAGGTCACATTTGGGCCTTATATAGCAGAAAGAGTTGTCGAGAGGTAAAGTACGGCTTAGATCTATACAAAAAGCTTATTTTACGAGCTGGTTTAGGAGCTGGCAGAATATGGTCAACCCATGATAGATTTGAAGATACAGTCATTCCCAACATAGTAATAGAATCAGAAAACTTAAGATCTGAGCCATTCATACTTACAATAGGAAATGAACGCTCTTTTTTGGCGGACACAAGGCATCACTGAGTTTTGTTAGAATTAAATTTAACTATTTTAGATAATTACTTACCCATTTAAGGATAGGTTGAATATCGTTGTTGATTGAAATGGCCATTTCAGCTTTAATGTCTTGATTTGAGATAGAAGGTACAATGAAGAGTGTAGTCGTGAGCAAAGCAATGGACCCGGTTATTCGTTGAAGAACCGCATTTATATATACAATGGAAAAAGCGTAGGAGGTATAACTGACCCCTGTGCCACGCTCGCATAATGCCAACTTCTTAAAAAAAAATCATCAACTACGACAAATGCTTTTAAGATATCTAAAGCGACTACCACCAATCATAGGATTGTTCGAAACTTGAGTCACATATGAAAGAAAATCACCTGTTGAACAACTCTGCCTAAAATCGTATTGGTGGTTAGTAAGGAGTTTGTTACATTTCAGGAAAGAGAGCAGTTGCTAATTAATGACTTTTCCATGACTTGAGACAAAATGGAAGAGATTGGTCGATAGTAAGGGAGATCGGTCGCCTTTTTTGGCAATGCGTTGAACATTTGTTAATTTCTATGATGAAGAAAATTCTCCAGAAGACATAGCATAGAGATGGAAGACAGCTTAAGTAGGCCTGGTACTAGTTCGGGGAACATTTCTTTAGAGACAATAGCTGGGATACCATCTGTTCCAGTCGTATTATTGGGATCAAGCCTACTGATGATCTATTGTAGTACCTTATTTAGAAAATGAATTCATAGCGTACGTAGAAGAGCTGACTAGAGGCACATCTTTTCCAAAATCTTTAATACAAGAGTTTGATTCAAATAAATCCACAAAAAGATTTGTTTTGTCTACAGAATCAGCGACTACAGATCTTTTAAAAGATATAATGGGGAAAATAAAAATCTACCAATGTTTTTACTGATGGCTTTAGCTAAAGATCAGAATTTACAACTGACTAAAGGTGGCGTAGCCAGTTCATTACATTTTCGTTGTTCAACAACTTTTTAACTTTAATGATGTCATTTTTGCAGGTATTTCTGGTATCAAAGTAGCCCGCATAACTCTTGATCGTTTTATTAGGTATCCATTTTGTATAAGATCTATTTTTCAAAGATATCCCATCAGCACAAGCCCTATTGAACCAGAATTGGGAACGAGAATGATCTATAAGACTTTGGTTTTTGGGGATATATTACTCCATGCCCATAAGGACGATATCAGATACTGGAAGAGAAATTCTGAAGACGAGTACGACTTAAAACAATATTCACGTCATGGAACGGTTGCAAATGAACCCCGTAAATTACTCCATTTGGATGGGTTAAAACACCACAAGGTACTATCCGTGTTGTGAACAATAGAGGAATTAAGGACAGTAGAAGTTATTACTATTAGACAATGGTCAGGTAGACCTTGTGGGGAAAGAACTGAAGTTTTACAAACAAGTGGGTTTGGTATTAGAAAGAGGTCTAGAAGATGTGGAGTATGGTCAGGGTTATCAGGGATTCTTGTGGATTTATAAATTGTTTGTGTGAAATTACATGAAATAGCAAACGTTTCTGCACTGTGACCGGTAGGATTAGTAGTAAATGAATATTGGAGCCAATTTGAGTTATGAACATTGAAATCTCCCAAAATTGAGATATCACAAGATGCAACGGAAACAAAAGGTAGTCAACTTTCAAACAAAGGTAGTCGAGGAAGCCTTGAAGGTTACTATCATTAGGAGACCCATAAGTGCAATAGTAAAATTTAACAAATTTAGGACCAAAATATTTGAATTAAATCACGTCGAGTTTTTCGTTCTCCAAAGAAGAAATCCTCTTGCAATTGATGTTTTCCTTCAGGTAGGCACCGGGCCTTATAGTGAAGATTGTATTGGGGAAATTGCAAGGCGGGTGAATCAGAGCTTTCAGAGGGGATTTGTGTTTCAGATAGAAACAAAATGTCGGGTTCTAATTGTTCAAGATATTGGTGAACAGCATTAAAATTAGAACTGACACGGCGGATAACTGATCAGAAAATGAGTACCTTCGATGACTGATGTTGCTTTGGGCTTGCCCTCCAGGACATCCGATGTGTCCTTTCTTTCAATTCGATGGGAAGATAAAGTGAAGGAAAAAATAGGATGTGAATGCCGAGCTCAGAAAATCGGAGAACTAATATTAAGGAGCCCTTGGTAAGGGTAGTTGTGCCTTCCTGGCTGGCACGGAGTACACATGTCTCCTATCTTATACACTTACAGCGGCATCACTACTACATATACGGACTTCGCTGTGGCTGTGGGAGCTTGGACAACTCAACAGCCCGCCCTCTGCCCTTCGAGAGGGTATGAAACGCGTTACCTTTTACTTTTCCTCTTCCATAGCAATCAAATCTATTTATTAATCCCACAATTATGATGTTACTTTGAAAAAAAAAGGTTATAGTGTTTTCTACTATCTAAAAAATAGTATTAGTTTTCTATTCATATCTTAAGCAAATATCGGCTATAAAAACAAATCTAAATGCATTCAAATGACAGCTACGCCTGTGGTTACTTGAGTTTTGATTGAATTACTAAAATTCCTTTAAATATTTTCATCTTCTACTAGAAACCATGTGCATATGTCCGTAACGATTAAATCGTTACAAAAGGTTATGTTAATACTAATAGCACCCTTCATTGAAATCTTATAGAATTTTTGAAAATCCAATAAGTTTCTATCTACTTTAAATAAAAGTCTTAAGTGTTCAAAAACTCTAGCAAACTTAATTTGCCAAAAAATTATTATGTAATGGTCTTGACGTTCAAACGTCATATGTAACATATACAACTACTTTCCAAAATGACATCTAGTATTACAAACTTTATACATTTACCCCGAGATGACTAGAAAAACAAACTTTGACACTTAAGTATCTACATCACTAAAATGTGAGTAAAAACTTTTTTTCATATTAATTTCAGATTTCAGCTGAACGTGCGTATTCAATTTAGATCTTAATGTAATTTTCACTTGGTTAATAGCTTTGGCGGGAATTTGACTATGACAATAATGAAAGTAAATTATTTCCTTGAAGCTATCTTTTTTTGTTTATGTAACGTCAAAATTACAACGTTGAATTTTTCTTAAATGGAATTGGAAAAAATATTTTCGGTCAAAAATTGGATTGTGTTCTTAATAACGTATATGACCATTTTATTCATTTTACTGGTAATGGTGTCAATTAAAGGTTAATTATATTTCTTATTTGGTGAAATCTGTTCTAATCATTTCTTTCAGATGTATGTTGTTACGTAAACAGATGTCGTCAAAAACGCGTGAACTGTCCTTGTTCTTAACAAAAAATACAGATAGAAGCAAAAGCTGTATCGGTTAATTTACTCTATATTGATTTTGAATGGATTATTAATATTAAAACCATATAAAAGAAATCTTTAATTTCGTTTGCGCCATTTTCCTGCTGAAGTCGAAGTAAAAGCAATCAGGATTAGAGTGTTTGGTGCTTAAAGGGTTTTAATTACATTTAATCAGAAACTATAGCAGATAATTTGTAAATCAACTAAAATTATAATGCCGAGCATTATAGTCTGGGTTTCTGAACTTAATGTTGGAAAATATAATAAAATTTTTGCTTTAAAAATACAATTTTCAAGTACTTACTTTTATAATCAGTAAGTTACTTTAGGCTGGTGATCATTTCGAGCTTTTGTGTCGTTTAGTGTTTCCAATGAAATCAGCTGGATTTGACTTTTTCATTCCTTGTCTTCTTTACGATTACGTTTATGAGCATATTTGGGGGGT
>JARFJB010002203.1:462500-487500 GCA_036346205.1 Vesta saturnalis
GTGTCTGTGTGTCTGTGTGTCTGTGTGTCTGTGTGTCTGTGTGTCTGTGTGTCGTGTGTCTGTGTGTCTGTGTGTCTGCGTGTCTTCGTGTCTGCGTTTCTGTGCGTCTGCGTCCGTGCGTCCTTGCGTCCGTGCGTCCGTACATTCGTGCGCCCGTGCGTCCGTGTGTCCTTGTGTCTGTGTGTCTGTGTGTCTGTGTGTCTGTGTCTGTGTGTCTGTGTGTCTGTGTGTCTGTGTCTGTGTCTGTTGTCTGTGTGTCTGTGTGTCTGTGTGTCTGTGTCTGTCTGTGTCTGTGTCTGTGTGTCTGTGTGTCTGTGTGTCTGTGTGTCTGTGTGTCTGTGTGTCTGTGTGTCTGTGTGTCTGTGAGTCTGTGAGTCTGTGCGTCTGTGTGTCTGTGTGTCTGTGTGTCTGTGGGTCCGTGTGTCTGTGTCCCTGTGTCCGTGTGTACCGTGTACCGTGTGTCCGTGTGTCCGTGTGTCCCTGTGTTCGGTGTCCGTGTGTCCGTATGTCCGTGGGTCCGTGTGTCCTTGTGTCTGTGTCCCAGTGTCCGTGTGTCCGGTCTTGCATCCTGGTGCCTGTGTGTCTGTGTGTCAGTGTGTCTGCGTGTAGGTGTGTCTGTATATCTGCTTGTCTGCGTGTCTTCGTGTCTGCGTGTCTGTGCGTCTGCGTCCGTGCGTTTGTGCGTCCTTGCGTCCTTGTGTCCGTGCGTCCGTACGTTCGTGCGCCCGTGCGTCCGTGCGTCCGTGTGTCTGTGTGTCTGTGTGTGTGTCTGTGTGTCTGTGTGTCTGTGTGTCTGTGTGTCTGTGTGTTTGTGTCCGTGTGTCTGTGTGTCTGTGTGTCTGTGTGTCTGTATGTCTGTGTGTCTGTGCGACTGTGTGTCTGTGTGCCTGTGTCTGTGTCTGTGTGTCTGTGTCTGTATGCCTGTGTGCCTGTATGTCTGTGTCTGTGTGTCTGTGTGTCTGTGTGTCTGTGTGTCTGTGTGTCTGTGTGTGTGTGTGTGTGTGTGTGTGTGTGTGTGTGTGTGTGTGTGTGTGTGTGTGTGTGTGGTGTCGTGTGTGTGTGTCTGTGTCTGTGCCTGTGTCTGTGAGTCTGTGTGTCTGAGTGTCTGTGTGTTTGTGTGTCCATGTGTCTGTGTGTCTTTGTGTCTGTGTGTCTGTGTGTCTGTGGCTGTGTCTGTGTGTCTGTGTGTCTGTGTGTCTGTGTGTCTGTGTGTCTCTTTGTCTGTGTGTCAGTGTGTCTGTGTGTCTGTGTGTCTGTGTGTCTGTGTGTCTGTGTCTGTGTCTGTGTCTGTGTGTCTGTGTGTCTGTGTGTCTGTGTGTCTGTGTGTCTGTGTGTCTGTGTGTCTGTGTGTCTGTGTGTCTGTGTGTCTGTGTGTCTGTGTGTCTGTGTGTCTGTGTGTCTGTGTGTCTGTGTGTCTGTGTGTCTGTGTGTCTGTGTGTCTGTGTGTCTGTGTGTCTGTGTGTCTGTGTGTCTGTGTGTCTGTGTGTCTGTGTGTCTGTGTGTCTGTGTGTCTGTGTGTCTGTGTGTCTGTGTGTCTGTGTGTCTGTGTGTCTGTGTGTCTGTGTGTCTGTGTGTCTGTGTGTCTGTGTGTCTGTGGGTCCGTGTGTCTGTGTCCCTGTGTCCGTGTGTACCGAGTGTACCGTGTGTCCGTGTGTTCGTGTGTCCGTGTGTCCGTGTGTCCGTGGGTCTGTGTGTCCTTGTGTCTGTGTGTCCCAGTGTCCGTGTGTCCGATCTTGCATCCTGGTGCCTGTGTGTCTGTGTGTCAGTGTGTCTGCGTGTAGGTGTGTGTGTATATCTGCTTGTCTGCGTGTCTGTGCGTCTGCGTCCGTGCATCCGTGCGTCCGTGCGTCCGTACGTTCGTGCGCCGTGCGTCCGTGTGTCCGTGTGTCTGTGTGTCTGTGTGTCTGTGTGTCTGTGTGTCTGTGTGTCTGTGTGTCTGTGTGTCTGTTATTATTATTATTATTATTATTATTATTTTTTTGTTTTAAATAAATTTTTTTAAATAAACACAAATATATCACAGAGCAATGAGAAATGTGTCTGTGTGCCTGTGTGTATGTGTGTCTGTGTGTCTGTTTTTTATGTATATTCATTTATTTTCAGTATGCTCCATTACACTTGTAATATTACATGCTTTAAAGTTACAACTGCTTATTAATATTATTTATTGGTATCAATATAATAAACATATGATTATTACTTTAGTGTTTAACTAATTATACTAACTCAAATTAAAATAAATTCCAAATATAGATATTAATTAGTAATAACAATTATATGAAGTTATAGAAATTAACATAGAAATTGTTATTAAAAAAATTACAAATTTCATAGTAATATTATTAGCACAAAATAATTATTATTATTAATAATAAGAAGAATTAACAGATATTTAGCTAATAGCTATAGTTGACATAAGTGATGAAAATTTATTTGATTTACAAATATTTGAATATTTTTTAATAAATTCAAGGTTTTCAACTGGCCAAATCCCTCCTTTATTAGTTATTTGGCTAATTATTTCTGTTCTTTCATTTATTAATTCAGAAGGGTCAAAAATTACAGAATCTGTCGTATGTTCGCCTATGTTACATATATAGTATGAAATATAAATTATTCGAAATCTTTTAACATAATCTTTAATCTTACCATGACAGCTTAATGTTATTGTGAATTTAGCCGAATCCTTTAATTTACAATTACGTCTGCTATATACGTTTCTAAAAAATGATTTTTTCATAGTTCCTTTAACACAATTTTGTCAACATATGTCCCATTGTTTTATCCCACTGTTGTCATTTAATTGGTTTTGTATTTTTGATTTAATAACTTCGTTATAATGTATTATTTCTAAATTAGTACTTTCTTCTATTGCTAAGTTGATACTATCGTCATTGATACTATATAAACAAAAATGCGTAATCCATAGTTCACCTTCTAATTTAGATAATAAAAACCTTATTTTTTCAATTAAAAAGCTGTGATTTTGATTATTTTTTAATATATTCAATATTTTTAATTTAGAGGTATAAAGTAAAACAGACTTATCCACGTCTTTTACAGATTTAAATGTTTCAATTTTTTCTAAAGATTTTAATATCTCTAATAAATCTGTTTGATCTAACACACAAGCTTTATTTAGTTTAAATTTCATTTTATATTCCACATTAGATTTTGAAATTATATAAACACCTGAACCAATATTTGTGTTTCCTTTATAACCAAAACAAAAATTTGTATAATTTTGTTTTTTTGCAGCATCGCTAACGATGATCATTAATTAGCTGCTGCGATTAGGATTAATCACTATTAGAGTTTGTTGAATAAATCAATTTCCTTTAGGAACTTCTTTCTCGTCTTGTCTCAAGATAACTTATATGTCATTTGATAGTAATGGTCTTTGTCTTTGGTTGTGATACAGTGGGCAACGTAATTGTTAACTTTTCAGTTCTACAGTGTTCGCACCTGTGCTGTCTTGGTCCTGTCAACATGAAGCTGGAGGTTAAATGAGTGTGGCCTATTCGCAGTCGGGTAAGTATTGTCTTTTCTTTTCTATTTGAAAAGTTAGTTGTACCGGTTCTGTTTATATTTTCTTGTCCTGTAACTGTTCTTAGTTTCGTATTTTCTTTTCTCCATTCTGTTTGTCAAATATCCTTTATTACTTGTTTTATATATGTTCTATTATCTTTTTTTGTTACAGGTATGCTTGCATTCTACTCCTTGTTTGGTGGCTTTTTTTTGCAGCTGTATCTGCTTTTTCATTACCTGCAATACCCACGTGTCCCGGTATCCACAGAAAAGTAACTGATTTGTGTTGTTCACGCAACTTGTTTACATTGCCGTGTGTTTGTTGTACTAGTAGATTTAAACAGTATTTATTTTGTATGTTAGTTAGTGCGTTTAATGGGTCACTAATTATAATATATTTTTTTGTATTCGTTTAAATCAATATGTTTCAGGGCCTGCTATATGGCGTATAATTCCGCTGTAAGAATGCTAGCCGTTTTTGGTAATGTCCATGAATATGATTCCTCTAGGACAAAAAAGCATTACCTTCATTCGTCCGTGATCCGTCTGTATATATAGTTCTAGAGTTATTAAATACAGAAATGGCTTCGTGGAATAGTTTCGAGTATGTTGTGTTATTTGTATCTTCTTTACTATACTTTTAAATATCTAAGTGAACTATTGGTTGTGACACTTTCCATGGAGGTATTTCCTTTTGCGACGGATCAGTATTCGGAAGAAGGTTTGTACCTGTTTTTTGCATTACTTCCATAAATCTTACCCTAGAGGGTCGTGTGATGGTATCCCGACCTGTAAATAGGGAAAGAATTTCATTACATGTAAACATGGTATGATTCTGGTGTCTTATTTGTGATTTAATATGGATACCATAACAAATTAATAATTGAGTTCTTCTGTTTTCTAGAGGGAGTGTGCCTCTCACTATTTAACGATGCCAGTGGACTAGTTCTGTATGTCCCGGTTGCCAAACGTAGACATGTACATTGAATCCAGTCAAGTTTTTTCAGTAACGATTTCCTTGACGATCTATAAGCCACCACGCGATAATCAATTATAGGTAAGATAATCGTTTTATAGATTTTCAGCAGCGTTTCTGTGTTCATTACCCAGTTAAGACTTGATACTGATTTTAAGACATTGATAAATCTTTTGCAGGATAAGAGTACTTCTTGCACATGTCACCGCCAATTCAGTTTTCTGTCGAATATTACTCCATGGAATTTGTATTTCGGAGTACATTTTATTTCTTCTCCTGCTATCGTTATCACTGGCTCCTCATGTGGTTTTCGTAATCTGCAGAAATGAACACATTCTGTTTTGTTCGAGTTAAGGGTGAATCCTACTTTAGAGGCCTGCTATGTTAATTTATCAATTGCGTTTTGCAGCTTTTGACGTATATTCTCCATGTCAAAATCGGAGACGAAAATCAATGTCATCTACATACATTGTTTTACTTACAGTGTCATCAATTACTGAAACAAGTTTATTTATGACAATTAAAAATAATGCTACACTTAAGGTTGACCCCTGTGGTACGCTATTTTCTTGTGTGTGTTTCGTTCACATGGTGATTTGTACCCGTGCCTTAAAATATCTGTTTCTTAGAAAATTACAGATAAATCTGGGTAAGTCCCCAAAAAGCCTTCTTAGTATTCCGAAACGCCAGGTAGCATGATACGCTTTATGGATGTCAAAGAATACTGCGACGAGGTGTTTTCTTTCGGCAAAGCTGTTTTGTATACTGTTTTCTAAAAAAAGTAACCTGATTGGTTGTTTTTCTTGAATCCTGATGATGATTGTCGAGTAAGTTGTTGAATTCCAGAAGCCACATAGGACGTATACTAACCTTTTTTTCTAGTAACTTACTTAAACAGCATGTTAGTGAAATAGCTCGATAGTTGCTAGGTGCTTTAATATTCTTATTGTTCTTAGGTATAGGTATTACGACTGCTTCCTTCCATTTTTCTGGAAACGTTCCTTCCTTCCAGAGTTTGTTCATAATCTGAAGTAGTGTGAATTTTTGGTTACATGGGAGATTTTTAATAAAATGGTAGTGTATGTCGTCTGGTCCCGGGTTAGTAGTTATAGTTTGACTCGGTAATTCATTTAATTCGTCTAGGGAGAAGTCTTTATTGTAGTGGAAAGTGCACCCTGCATCAAAATCTAGGAATACTTCGCTGGTTGCTTTCATTAATCTGAACTCCGGAGTGTAATTTTCAGAAGATGTTACACTTTTGAAATGCGACGATAAGTATTCTGTAATATCTGCTGGTTCAATGGTGTCGTTTCCTTTCACCGTTAAGGCAGGAGACGGTTCCGAAAAACGCTTGCCCAAAATTGATCTAATTTTTATCCACATTTCTCTAGTGTTTGTTTGGTGCTGGTAATCTAGTTACGGCGACTCTCTGTTTTATTCCGTATAATAATTTTCCTGGCCTTTGCTTTTGGTTTTTTAAAATTCAGCATATTTTCTAGTGTTGGTGATCTTTTAAACCTGTTAAAGCTCCGTTTCTTCTCGGCAATTGCTTTCGCTACCTCGTCGTTCCACCAAGGGACTGACTTATTAATCATTTGTCCTTTTGCTTGTGGTATGCTTTGATAAGCGGCATCCAAGATTCCTTTGCAGAAGTTATTTAGCATTTCTTCAGTTTCTGTATCTTCAATGGTCATCTTTTCAGTAAGTGTTTTATTATACAGTTCCCAATTTGCTTTCTGCCTCTTCCAACGTTTAGGTGTAACACAGTGGTGTATTTGATTCGTAAATTCTATATGAATAGGGAAGTGATCGGTCATATTGCGTTCGTCTAGACAGGTCCATCGTAGTAGAGGAGCTATTTGTGGCGTACATATTGTCAGGTCCATTGACGAGAAGTTGTTGCTTCTCGAGTTTATGTAAGTGCCTTCACCTGTATTGATGACCAATAGATCTTTTTCGTCAACGAGTTGTTCAATGTTTCTACCAAAACTGTCTGTTTTTGTCGATCCCCACAAAACATTGTGAGAGTTAAAGTCACCTAGTATCACATAGAGGTCTAGTAGTTGTTGAGCAAGGTTTCTTAATTCTTCAGTTGACAAGTTTTGATTCGGTAAGTACATATTACATAATTTAATTGCAACTGCTTGTAGGTTTGTTAGAAGTTGTATCCTTTTGTATGGAATGCATTCTTTTAAAAATATAGCAAATCCCCCTTTCCTAAGTTCTCGACGTGCTTCATCCTTTCTTATAATTTTAAATACTCAGATTTTGAACTTATCAGATTTTACAAAATGTGTCTCTTGGAGACATATACATATAGGTTTCTTCTCAACAACAAGTGTTCTTAATTCTGTATAATGCGTACTACATCCGTTACAATTCCATTGTATGATATTATTGTGATAGGCCATTTTAATGCTTATGTACATAGGTTACCTTTAAGAATAAATACCTTGCAGATCAGTATATAAATAAATTTATAGATGTATAAATAAATAGAGGTAGAATATTTCTATGTACACATACAATAAAATCATTTGATAATAATATATTTCTCTAAGACGATAGTTACTTTACCTTAGACAAACAAACACGTATATCACAGTTTAATTATTCTGGTTTTGCAACAGTAAAAGCCTTATCACAAACGAAATAAATAACAAATAAGTAAAATATTACAGATCAAATTCCAAAAAAGTAACAAATAAATAAAATATCACTGATCGAGTTACAGTAGCTTATTAAAGTTTTCGTCGTCATTAATGACGAGGATACTTTTCTAGGCCTTCCTTCCTTTCCTTTTGGGCGTTGTCTCTATTTGACTGCACTCAGCAGTCGAAGAATCGTTTTCTGATAAAGAACGGCTTCCGATTGAATCTCGTTTCCTTTTCTCCACATTGTCAGACATAGCTTGTGGAGAAGGGTTTTCCAGTAAAAGTTCAATAGCACCAACAATCATAGCTAGAATTTCCTTTGTAAACTATATATATATATATATATATATATATATATATATATATATATATATATATATATATATATATATATATATATATATATATATATATATATATATATAATATATATTATATTGCTGGTACGGTGGGTTTTTACTTTTGGTTAACTTACTCCTGCAGTTGGTGTAGTAATTACTCTTATTTTGGCTTCTCCATATGTGATATTTTCCTTAACCTTTATTTCTTGAATAGCCCTTTCTTGCTAAAGCGCCAGGCAATTTGTTGCTGCAGCCGTATGAGCCCCACTGCAATTAACACAGACTAGTGATTTTTAACACGTGTTACCAATGTGTAGAGGTTTTTCACATGGATACATCTGTTCTTCAGATTTACAATTTAATGAGAAGTGTCCTATTTTGTGGCACTTAAAGCATTTAACAGGAGGCGGAATACATAATCGCACATTTAAGGAATAAAATGCTACTTTGATCGTGTTAGGCAATGTGGAGTGTTAAACGTTAATACATGACATCCAGCTTCCTGATATTCTCCGTTTTTCTTAGATTCAAGTCGTCGTACTCAATAACACCTTAGCCACTCAACTCACTGCTTATATTGTCCATAATACAATTTAAGAGGTCATGGCAAAACACTACACCTCTACAAGTATTCATTGTTTTATGTGAAACGACATCTACTTCAAATATATCTAATCCTTTACAACTTAGTGCTTTCTTACTGTGTACACGTGAAACGTTGAATTACTAAGCCATCTCAAGTCTTTTTAACCATCTTTAAATTTCCAAACAAACCGTACAATACTTTCTGTACAAGAAAAGGATTGACCCTTTCAAAATTCAATCCATCCTTCCTTTTAAAAACCAGGAACCGGGGTATTAACATCTTCTCCAAGATTTTAGAGGACTTATTAAGTGAGCCCTCAGTCACTTTCATGTTTAGAGAGTTGGCACTCTCATTGGTATTTAATAACGTACTCATTTTGTTCCTACGAAAAACCTCGGTAATAAAATCACAAGTAGCAGAGCCGGGATACTTCAAGGGGGCATTTATACTGTGGGGGCGCCTCTTCTCCCACAGGATTTTCAACGCTAAGGATCAGACTTCCCCCTGGCCATGCTCAGGCATCCCCTCACGCAATCCCACCAGTTCCTAAAACTGCCAAACGACCTTAGGATTGGGGGATTTGTTATAGAGGTTACTTTCCTCGTAGTCCAGGAAATTAAGCAAAGACCTCCGACCGCTACCTGTACGATTCCCTAGCCACGCCCTGCTAGAGTCTCTGAAGTATAGTTCGCGGTTGCGGTATTAGGAGACGGCTAACGCTCAGCCGCCCCCAGCTATGGCATCCCGGGCTAGCCACACCTGTATACGCTTTTCTGGCGCATGTCCTGGGAAGAGTAGAGAGAAAATGAAGTGGTCTCTCAGATTTCGCTGGGATCCTGAAGAGAGCAAGAGTTGGAGCAAGAGTGCTCGGACAGTAAAGAGTTAAAATAAGGGAAGCCACTCAAGACTAGTACAAGAAAAGTGTACTTCCAGCTAGGTGGACGCAGGGTTGCCATCCCTGACCTCGTTAGATACAAGACCCCACGTGGACTGGTCCGCGACACCGTATTTTTTAAAGCTATCATATTTCAGTCATTGCCCTATCCACCACCTTGGGACGCACCGAGTAGATAGTCCAACCGCTAGGAATTATATATGTTATCGTTAATTTCGTAAAATTTTATAATTTTAATATATTTTGCTGGGTGTGTCCAAGAAGAGTAATTAAAAGGATTTTAAAGAAATTAAATTCTTCATTTTTAATATTTCTTTTGATAAGGAAAAGTTGTGATATTTCTTTTAATATTACAATAATTGGGGTAGTATCTGATATTATACACGAAGCTTCATATGAGATAATAAATTTTAGCATTTTTGGATAAAATTTGTATGAATTTTAAGCATTTATTTGAGATATATTCTATGTGAAAATCAAAATTAAATTTACTGTCTAAAAATATGCCTAAATGTTTCAAATTATTAACTTGATCTAAAATACAATTATCAAGATATATGAATATATTAATGGGGAGCCGGAAAGTTCACTGAAAACAATTCACCGAATAACAATTCGCCGAACGAACAATTCGCCGAATAAACAATTCAGCGAAAGACAATTCACCGAAACACAAATAACAGAAATAACCATTCATCGAAATACAATTCACCGAATTGTTAAATTATAATATTGTGCATATTCCAACTTTCCTTCACACTTTGTTCAGGCTTAGGACTGGCAGAAAAATTCTGGCGTGTTTAAAAGTTGGAAGTTGACCTTTCCTTGAAGTTTTTTGTTTTTAATGTTGTTTTTGGATTTTTCATTCCTTACACCGTTTTTATTTTTGTGTTTTTTGTTTTTAATTTTGTTTTGGATTTTTCATTCTTACAACGTTTTTTATTCATGTACCCATTTATTAAAAACTTAAATTATGTGCAATGCCTCGTAAATAATCATATGCGTTGTCATTGACGTTGTAGTTGTTCACTAACCGCGCTATTCTAATTGCACAGTCTCTGCATTTTTACGCATCGGTGGACCTTCTTCACCACTGCTCTATCTCAACTTCATTTAAACTTTGTTCCTCTGGATGGCTTTGATGAATCTTCATGTATTCTTGTGATCCGCTCCAATTTGTGTTTCAAATCCCCTATGCCACCCTTCAATGGAATTGTTAGTTTTCGGTAGCCCTACTGTACTACCTCGAAGCAATTCCACATCCCATGAGAAAATTGCGGTGGCCGGCGACCTTGACGGCGGTTAGGCATCCAATCCATACATCCTCAAAATAGTCCACAATACGTTGTGCTTCTGGAGGTAGTACATTTTCGTCACATAGTCTTTCAAATGCGTCTACTACATTTTCGATGGGGAACAAATGCTATCGCAGGTAATAAACGAAGGTTTAGAGCAAAATCAGCATCGGTTTCGTATCTTTGTTTAAGACCTTGCGGCTGAATTTGTCGAAATATACACTGGGTGAAATGGAAAACATTCACGATGATGACTCTGCGGAATTCTTCTGTAATGGCACTCACCATTGCTGCCTCAAAATCGGTTAGTGTTGTAACTGGTAAAAGTCCTGGTTAAGGTTCTTTAAGTTTCTGAAGGAACCTCTGGTACGTCTCTTTTGTTTTATTTGGTAGCAATGCGAATACTAAGGGAATTGCGATGTTAGCATGTAAATCGTGCACCGTGTAGAGTTGGTTAAATAGATGTGGGACAGTTTTAAAGGTTCCGTCTGCGTACCAAAATAGCTGATCTGGCTAAAAGTTGAAGGCTCCTTCTAGTACAAAAATTAAAATTCGGTTTCCATCGTGTCCAGAATCGTGTAATAAAAATTCGTCACCATTGTGTGTTAACGTATACCTATTAGGTAAAAGGATGTCCCGTCGATGAATAGGTAAAGGTGGTATACCTTCGTGCCTTGCCCGTATATTTCTAATTGTTCTTTAATTGTACTTACTTTTGACAGCTTCGTTACTGCAGCCTGCGTAATCCCAATCGTTGCGTTTGATATGATGTAATGCGGCGCATCTTGAATGTCTGTGGCATTAGCGCGAATACTGTTCATAACTTGAGCAGCTCCTACTTCTGCTGCATCAGCAACATGATGGTGTAAGTCGTTTCTCTTTACGACGTTATCATCCACTGTTACCAAACGCGCCCGACATTTCAGTTTCTGGTATTGTTCACAGCACCAATACATTCGCGTTTCAACTTGTTTGTCTTTAAAATATACATGGTCATCAAGCACATATTTGCGTTTTCCTTTTTCACTAATAATCCACTGAACAGCCATTTCAACGTTCACAATAGCACAAGTAGTTTTGAAATAAAACTTGCCAAAAGTAACATTACACTTACCTATACCTTTAATAGTCATTAAGATAAGTAGCGGTAATTAGTAATTAGTGAACAATCATAATTTAATTATAACCGATTAATTTTACTTGAAGTATGTGGATAAGTCAAAGGAGATAATGAAAATCAATTAAGCAAATTGAGATGAACAATATTTGTGTTTAATGAGAGATGAAGACATCCAACCCCGCACATAGTCGCCGAAATTTAAAAAGCCACCATATTCTCAACTGCAAAATAATGTCAAATGTAAATAATATTTGTAATGCAACAAAATAATGATAGGTAAAATGGCTTTCGGTGAATTGTATTGCGATGAATTGTTAATTCGTTTAATTATGTTTCGGTGAATTGTTTTCGGTGAATTGTATTCGGTGAAGTGTTTTCGGTGAAATTACCTAGACCCATATTAATGTTCCTATATATTCTTGTCGTGAAATTAACCTAAGTTTAGATTTTCTCTTCGTTAAATTTAATTTTGTTATTTTTAGCCATGTATTTATTTTTTGTAACTCCAAATTAGCATAATTTTCTATTTCTAAGTTATTAGCTCCACTAACCAAAATTAACAAATCATCCGCGAATGCAACAACCTATGTATACCTAAAGAATTTAATATTTAAATAAGAATTGTATTGTAAGTTCCAAAAACCTGGTCCACAACATGATCCTTGAGGACACCTCTACTAATATTTCTTTTCATTTTATGATTATTGTACAACGTAGCACATGTCATTAAAATAGCTTTTAGTTAATTCATATAAATTAGAAGGACAATTCATGTCTTTTAATTCTTTACATATTGTTGGCCACCAAGCAGAATCAAATGCTCCTTTTACATCTAAACTAATTACAACTATATGTCTTTATTTCCAACTTCTTTTTAATAAAGCTTTAAACAAACAATAAAGCATCTAATGTACATTTTTGACGTATAAAGCAAATTGATTACAATTTAAAAGGTTATTCTTATAAACATAGTATAATATTCTATTAATTAAACGTTTTTCTAAAATGTTCCCTTTAATATTTAATAAACTTATTGGCCTAAATTTGGGTGCATCAATTGAATTTTCTTTTCCTGGTGTCAAAATTGGTATTATTATTTCATCTTTCCAATCTTTTGAAAAATACGAATTTTCAAGACATTTATTATATATTGCAGTAATAAAATTTGGAAATGTATTAAAAATAGCTAACACAATATCACTACCAGGAGATGTTTTAGGAATGAATTTTTGGATAATTTCTTTTATTTAGACATATTAAAAATCTCGATCATTAACAGTATCCAATGTAGTGTCAATTTCATTTCTAATACTTTTATAACAGTCATTATCATCTTCTAAATAATCTTTAGGAATAAAATAGTTTAACATATATTCAAATGTATTATCTGAATGAGTGTATTGTCCATTAGATTTTAATAACATATTAAAACAAACACTTTTTTTAAATTTACCGGAAGCTATTTTATAAATCGAATTCCTTGGAATGATTTCACTAATCAAGTTGCAAAACTTTTTCCTGGAATTAGATTTTTCCGTTTTAATTAATCTGTGATACGTCTTTTTCTCTTCAAAATAAATAATCTTTCTTTGCTGTTTTAAATCCTCGTTACTTATTGTTTTCTGACATTTTTTCTACAAGCATTAATGTTCTTTCTTAATTTAGTTAGGTTTTCCGACCACCATGGAACTGACTTACCTTTATGAGTAATTTTTTTAAAATTGGGCAATCAAAAAGAGTTCCTACACACACCTTTAATTGCATTATTATATTTTTGTATAAAATCTTCAATATTTCTATTGTTTTTAATTTTATAATATAATTGTTGATCTAAATCTTTAAAAGATGTACAACTAAAATCGTCATATAATTGAGTCGTTAAATTTGTATGAAAATTGTTCCAATCCTCTTTTTTAATATAATATTTAAATTTTTGATATTCATTCATCTAAATTTTCAGGTTTTAAATTACAAACATTATACTCAATTAAGCGAAGCTCATACATACGCGATCGGAGCAGTAGCGGTAACAGAGGTGGCGGTAGTTAGTAAGACACATTTGCGCGGTAGCGGTGTCGAATTTGTGATTGTTCAACTTTTTATTAAAATTATACTTTTCATAATTTAACTGGATACGGTGCTACTTGTATTTCGATTTCCATCAAAATGAATTTGGAAGAAGATGCTTTGCTGCTTGCAATCTTAACTAAAGATGAAGAACAAGAAATGCGACATAAAAATAGGTAAATTGCCTTTATAAAAATTGCATTCCTTCAGTTCATTTATTTTGTTTTCTATTTATATAAGGCAAAAAAGAAGAAGGGTCTGGGTACATGAAATTAATCAACAACGAAAAGAACAAGGCGTATTACATGTTTTATATGAACAACTCAGATCGGACGAAACAAGATTTTATATATACTTTAGAATGGATATTGAATGCTTTGATGAATTATTGATTCTCATAGAAGAAGATATAAAAAAGGACTACTGCAAGTTCAGAGAACCAATTGAACCTGTTGAGGGTTTAGCTGTTACACTAAGGTAAGTTATAACTATAAATTTTTATTGTTTATTAGCGATACAAATACATTAAGAAAATAACTCGTGTCGGTAATTTTTTTATCAGAAATTTAATTAACAAAGAACTCTTAACACTAAGGAGTCTTACTATAGTCTTCTCGGCTTACAGAACGTGGACCACCGAAAGCCGCTTGGTCCACAGGACATAAATTCTGCTTTCATGAGTAGCTTTGCAATGCGATACTTAACTATTGTTTGTCTTCTAGGGTTTAATTTTTTTACAGCTGTCGCATATCCCTGAAAAATGTTGTCAATTTCATCTCGTTCTTCGTGTTGAGCTTTTCGCCATGATTGCTTTTCAAGATAATTTATAATTTTTTCAACACCAGTCGTACAGGGAGTTGCCGTTATTTTGTCATCTTGTTCTACTAGAATTGCTTCAACTGTTACAGGAGATGATACTTCTTGAGTACTGGAGGTTTCTGCTTCATTAACTGTGGCATTCTACCAACATTAATTGGTGTGTCTGGAATATTAGAATGCGTCTTTGCAAATCTGATGAATGGTCAGAACGGTTTCATCTGCCGAGCCCATGGCCATGCTTTGTATTGATAGATATTTCTTCGTTCCTGTCCAGTATGAGTTTTTTTCTAATCGTTTATACTTAGCATAACCAAAAATTATTACTAAATACATAAATAAAAAGTTTACCTCGAGTAGAATTTGAACCTGCGACCCGTACTTTGCAGGAGAACTGCGCTAACCAACTGCGCCATCAAGGTTCAAGCCCCAATCGATGTGAATTTTTAGCGTAATTATCTCTTAAGTTTTGCCATTTTTTTCTAAGACCATCTCCTACAATAAAGAAAATTGTATCAAGATTTATGTTTCAGATTCTTAGCTACTGGAGATTCGTATAAAACAGTTGGCCATAGTTTCCGTATGGGATTTTCTAGAATAATAGAAGTATGTGATGCGATTTGGAGAATACTGCAGCCAATTTATATGCCCGATCCAGCAACAGAAATATGGGAAAAGTTAATGTCTGGTTTTAATGATAACTGCAATTTCCCAACTGCCTTGGTAGTATAGACGGAAATCATGTAACGATCAAATGTCCACCAAAGAGCGATTCAATGTATCATTGCTATTTAAACAAATTTTCTATAGTTTTAATGGCTATTGTTGATCCGGCGTATAAATTTATTGGTATAGATGTTGAAGGCTACGGGAAAAATAGTGGTGGAGGAATGTTCGAAGCCTCAAATATTGGCTGACGGTTTGAAGATGGTACATTTCATTTACCAGAAGATAAATGTTTTCCTGGGAAACCTGAACTACTGCCCGGAGTACTTATATGCGACGAAGCTTTTACGTTGAGTCAATACCTAGTGAGGCCTTTCCGTACAGACAAGCACGTCATGACATCAGGAAAGAAAAATCTGATTATCAGCTATGTAGAGCTCGGAGAGTTGTCGAAAATACCTTCGGAATATTGATGCATAAATGGCGCGAATTTTTAGACCTCAAGAAGTAAAGGTAGAAACTGCTATAAGTAGTGAAAGCCGCTTGTGTTCTACACAATTTTTTGAGATCTAAAAAACCTAACCAAAATGTCGAAAATTTAATGGAAACCGCTGGAACACCAGTTGTGGAGACATTATTAACTAACTTGCCAGTAAAAGGAAGAAGAGCACAAAATTACGCCTTTCAGTTTCACGAAAAATTTGTTGATTATTTAAATATGTATTTTTTTTTTTTTTGATAATACGTTATTTTAGATATTTAATTTCTCTTTTGTCAATAGGTCACTAGATATCTGCTCAGAAAATCTATAATAATACGAGAAAATTGCTCTTCTAATGAAAGTAGAACAGGGAGACCGTCCCCTCCACTTTTTTTACGTCACAAGCCCCGCCCACTGGGGGAACCTTTCTCAACAATTTTTGTACTCACCCACGTGGGAGGCGTATATTTGTAGGGTGGGGTGGGCTTCTTTTCGGGGGCCTTTTTCAACCCTTAGGCGGAGCTCAGCCCCTAATTAAGGTCCTTTTGGCAGTATTAAGAGCCTTTTTGGCTGTATACCCCTTGGGGGTTAGGCAATTGCGTCTCTCTTTCGGATCTTTCTCACACACAAACAAATCAATTAGTTAATTCATCTATCAATCTCAAACAAATCATGTTCGATCAAATCAATCAGATCAGTCAGATCAATCAGACCAATCAGATCAATCAGATCAATCAGATCAATCAAATCAATCAGATCAATCAGATCAATCAGATTAATCAGATCAATTAGATCAATCAGATCACTCAGATCAATCAGATCAACCAGATCAACCAGATCAATCAGATCCATCAGATCAATCAGATCAATCAGATCAATCAGATCAATCAGATCAATCAGATCAATCAGATCAATTAGAACAATCAGATCAATCAGATCACTCAGATCAATCAGATCAACCAGATCAACCAGATCAATCAGATCAATCAGATCAATCAGATCAATCAGATCAATCAGATCAATCAGATCAATCAGATCAATCAGATCAATCAGATCAATCAGATCAATCAGATCAATCAGATCAATCAGATCAATTAGATCAATCAGATCAACCAGATCAATTTCAATTAATCTCAATCTATCAATCAATCAACCAAAGCACTAAATCATGTCTTACAGTTTGCGGAAACCTGCTTACAGTTCACAACTGATTCGGTTTAATTAATTACAGTGTGCTTGCTCAAAATCAACCACAGTTCAACATTAACAGTTATACAAACCTCATTAAAAGGACTGGAAAGTAATAATTACTATATATATATATATATATATATATATATATATATATATTATAATAATATATATATATATATATATATATATATATATATAACATAGAGTTAAATTAAATTAACATGTTTTTTGAATATCATATTGATATAATGGAAATACAAGACAAAAGGTTTTAATGGTTTATAATTATATGCGAATTAATAACTACAAGTTTAAAGTCCACGAATACGTACCTGATATTGTAGATCTGATTTTATGATATCATCCTATAATTGTAATAATACATTTAAAAAATCTTTACACACGCTCACACACGCTCACGCACGCTCACGCACGCTCACGCACGCTCACGCACGCTCACGCACGCTCACGCGCGCTCACGCACTTGCGCACTGCGCACCACGTGCACACACACACACACACACACACAACATCACAACACACACACACACACACACACACACACACACACACACACACACACACACACACACACACAGCACAGACACAGACACGACACAGACACAGACACAGACACAGACACAGACACAGACACAGACACAGACACAGACACAGACACAGACACAGACACAGACACAGACACAGACTGACACAGACACAGACACAGACACAGACACAGACACAAGACACAGGCGCGGACGCAGACGCAGACCGCAGACACGCAGCCAGACGCAGAACGCACACGACACGCACGACACGACACGCACACGACACGCACACGCACACGCACACGCACACGCAACGCACACGCACACGCACACGCACACACGCACACGCACACGCACACGCACACGCACACGCACACGCACACGCACACGCACACGCACACGCACACGCACACGCACACACACGCACACGCACACACACACACACACACACACACACACACACACACACACACACACACACACACACACACACACACACACACACACACACACACACACACACACACACACACACACACACACACACACACACACACACACACACACACACACACACACACACACACACACACACACACACACACACACACACACACACACACACACACACACACACACACACACACACACACACACATACAAATTGCTTTCAAATAAATAAATAAATGAGCTGGGATTAAGTAAACAGATAATTAGACATTATGAATAAACACAATATTGCAGATCTTTTCTCAGCTAGTATTTAAGTTGTGATGATAACAGAATACTTTTTAGTATCGTTTAGCATTTCGAAGTGGCCAGTTTAAGCATCTATTTTCTGCAATAGTAGCGGGGCCATCTGGTTGTGTGAAATCGTATTGTATCATTGATTTTCTAAAAAACATCGAAACTGTCTGCGAATGGCAACCATTATTCAAAGATTTCTCAGTGGAGTTTCAGAAAGGATTACCTGAAAGAACCGGTCTTAATAATAATTGACGATCTAATGTGCGAGACTAACGGTAATCTAAGCGTGTTTTGTTAACGCAAAACATATAGCATTTAGCAAGACAGATTTCACGTGACAACCCGAAATTTTTAAAGGCAGCATACCAAGATGCTACATCGAATCCGCACGGATATATATTGTTCGATTTAAAACAGAATACACCGGATGTGCTACGCTATAGAACAAACATATTCGGGCCTCAAGGTATTTGCCAAGTATATATAGCGAAAAAAAGGTTTAAGCCTCACAGTCATAAAGATCATGTATGAAGGTTGCCGCTTTAATCGAAAACACCGATATCCTGCGCGCATTAGCCAGATTAAGTAAAAGTCAATGTGACGCTTTATTGAAATGTCTGAATAGTAAGCAGGTGGAATGCATTTGCGAGTGTGCACATAACATTTTAAATGGTCGTGTACCTCTGTCAGCTGATCAGAAGCAGCGACTCTCTCAACATAAGCACACTTTAAGGCGCCTGGCACAAAGAGGTGAATCTACCAAAAAGAAGAAACAATTTCTCGTACAGAAGGGCGGCGCGTTCCTACCGCTCCTGTTAGAGCCACTACCTGGCGGAATTCTAGGTAATTTGTTTCAATAACCATGGACCACATCTGAAGAAGATGATTACTCTACCTATGGATTTTATATAACGCCTGCAAGCGCCAGATGTCCCTCAAAACAACATATTAACGCAGTTGGGTAACGACATGGATAAAGTATTAAAAATCAAAATGACCGGTCATGACAAATGGCTGCAGTACAATCAGGTTCTTCAAAGATATCTACACTTTTCAAATCAGTTACATCAGCCCGCTAGTATAACAATGAGCGGTGATGAAGATGAAGACGACGAGATAGTATCAACACTGCCTGTTTCATACAGGAAGAAAGGTGAGGCTTTCTTGCGTATACTGAATGCGGGCGGTGATGTATTTTGGGATAAAAGGGGTACTGTCACAATAAAAGGTGAGATCGTCCCTCATTGTAACATTATCGATCTGGTTCACGAAACGTTAAGACAAAAACTACAAACACACACGACTATCGACAGTTTGCGACGTACATTAAAGAAATAAATATACCACGAGAGTTCATCGGCAATACTCGAAGACCTGATGTTACTGTATCACCTAACATTGAACCGAGCCTCATAACTAAAGGCGAGAATTACGATGCCGATAGTCAATCGAGGGAAACCCCGCGATGATCCTTTCGAAGAAGAAGATTTTAACTAGATTGGGATACGTGGAGAACGTAACATGGATGCTCTATACTATGATCCAGAGCATCCTACCGGGTTTGCGGGTATAAAACCTTTAGTTAACGCTGTAAAGGGTAGATATGGTGAAGTGAAGAAATGGCTGCAGGCTCAGGAGGCTTATACGGTTCATAAACCTGTCAGAAAAAAATTTCCGCGAAATAAATATATTGTGAGCAACATTTACGAGATGTGGCAAGCTGATCTTTGCGATATGCGAGAGTTCTTAAAACGAAGACAGCAGCATCTGTAATTGAAGCATTCACCGATATTTTTAAGGAAAATGGTAATACACCGGCAAATCTACAAATGGATAAAGACAAAGAGTTTATGGCGGTCAGTGTACAAAACTTTTTCAAGAAACAACATATCAATTTCTATAAATAACCCTAATGTAAAAGCATCTGTAGTTGAAATATTTAATAAAACATTGAAGACAAAGATGTGGCGTTATTTCACCTACAAAAATTCCTACAGGTATAGTGATGTGCTCCAAAAACTCGTAACTGCTTACAACAATAGCCCTCATTCAAGCATAAAGATGGCATTTTGGAAGTGTGGAATAACCTGTACGCGAAAAGCTTAGGCACATCACGTCATCCTAAATCTAAAGTCGGTGAACATGTTAGAATCGCCAGAACTAAGTACACCTTTGAAAAAAGATATGAAACGAACTGGAGCGAGGAAGTTTTTACAATTAGTGCAGTGCTAAAAAGAAGACCTCCAGTTTATCGCATAAGCGATCCAGCTGCCGGTACCGTTTACGAGTAGTTGCAAGTTGTTACGGATGATAAAGATGCTATATTCAAAATCGATAAGATTTTAGCTGAGAAGGGCTGCGGACGATATAAACAATGCCTGGTCAAGTGGCGTGGATACAGTGACAAATTTAATAGCTGGGCATTAGCTTGGAAGCTAAGTGATAATAAAATGGAGTTTTATCTTACCTTATTAAGTAATAGTTCCATAACGTACTTTCCCGACAATATGACGTCAAGTTTTATTACACAACTACCAAAACGAATAAGATTAACAGGCTCATGGGTTGTAGGCATCTCGGAAATTCTGTACCCTTGTTCTTTCGCAGCTGTAAGTGCGACAGTCAGTTTAATTTATTATAGAACTAATCCACCCCCAGGAGAAGAGACGATATTAAAAAAGGCTGCTTCACATTTCCAACACGACAATGAGAAAGCCATTTATACCGAGAACGGATGATATGTGTTACGTTGCCAGTGAGCTAAATAATCACGAGCTAATAAGTAAATTGGTAACAATCGAATACCATAATCTAACTAAGCGTGTCACTACGATAATAAAAACCCTCGCTATTCGGATTCTCACAACGTTTACTTTACAACTAGGTTATCAGCCGTATCAAAACATAGCTATGGAACCAATACCCCCGCCCCCCGTAAGCATATGGATAGGATTACTAACGCAAACGTTTGTTTATTGCTAGATCGTTGAACCGCAAATTGTGGGCGATATTTTACATCCGCTTATGCGTATAATAAATATTACTTCTGAAAACTACGCTTACGGAGGTCATAAAGATGTGGTTTTTTCGTCTGCACACTACATGCCCGTGTTGACACATTAATATAAAAACAGATACGGGTGAAGCAATGCCATTCGAGTTTGGGACGTCGTGGCTGAAGCTACACTTTAAGAAAGTGCAATAATGGTTGGTCCTTATCAACAATATTATATGAATCAGACCGGTAAGGGCATTGGATCCATCTACAGAGGCGCACCATATCAACGTGGTCATGGAATACCGTTATCTAATTCTGGTGCAAAGACTACTGGAAAAGAAGCTCTCAAAACGGGTGCTAATATTCTTGGTGACGTTATAGAGGATCGACGTGTTAAGGAATCGTTTCATGAAAGATTCTACGAGGCAGGTAGAAATCTTAAACGTAAAGGCGATGAGAAAATCGATAAAATTATTAAGGGTTCGGGCTATAAAAGAGTACATCTGGCCGATAATAACCAGTCTCTACCGAGAGCTGTTTCCACTAAGAAGAAAAGACCTACTTAAGACGATATATTTTCACGATAATGGCTTTTCTATATGCTCAATCATGTAAATGCGTCAAGTCCGAATTGGATTTGTTCGCTTTACCGTCGACGCTGACAAGTATCGAGGGTGGTGAGTGGATATTTTATAAACCCTTATCAGCTCTTAGTGATGATGCTCCAATAGGATTTGTAGTGCCCGGAAATGGAAACGATTACATAGATTTAAGTCAACGTTGTATATCACAGCTAAAGTTCTGAAGCAAGATGATACAGCACTTACTGATGCGGATGTTGTAGTACCGGTAAACAATTGGATGCATTCGCTTTTTTCACAAGTGGAGGTTTACTTAAATCACAAGATGGTGTCACAACCAAACAACACCTACACCTACCGCTCATATATCGAAACGTTGCTAAATTATAGAAAGGAGGCCAAGAGTTCACATCTAGGTTGTACCTTATGGCACAATGACACAGCTGGGCAGATGAATACACTGGGAAGCGCAAATAACGGTTTTTAGAAATGTCAATTACTTGCAGCGACCAGCAAACAAATCGAGATGATTGGTCACGTGCACTCGGATTTGTTTAATCAGAAAAGTTTCTCATAAGCGGTGTTGAATTAAAGGCTAAATTTGTACGATCAAGAGATACCTTTAGTCTAATGGCGGCTCACGCTTCAACTTACAAGACGCGAATTATGGACGCTAGTTTACTGGTGAGACGTATGCGAATCAACCCCACCATTCTAATTGCACACGCTAAAGCTTTAGAAACAACTGCAGCAAAATATCCTGTTACAAGGACCGACGTAAAAGTGTTAACTATACCTACAGGCATACAGCGAAAATCATTGGATAATATCTTCCTTGGTCAGTTACCTAAACGATTTATCGTAGGTTTTGTCGCAAATAAAGCCTTAAATGGTGATTACCCCTCAAATCGGTTCAATTTTCATCACAGCAGTATTAATTACATGTCGTTATATATTGACGGCCAACAAATTCCTTCGAAGGCCTTACAACCAGACTTTACAGCTAATGGTTTATATGTAAGGGCATATCACACCTTATTCTCCGGTGGTATGGGTATTCATTTTTTGAATGAGGGAAACGATATATCGAGAAGCGATTACCCCAGCAGCTACTGTTTAATGACCTTTGACCTAACCTCTGACTTGTCTGCAAACGCTAGCATACACTGGAATTTAGTTTGAAACGGTTCCCTTCGTCTAGACGGGGGCTTTGGAGAAGTTCTCGTAGAAACCGTTAACTGTTTGGTGTACGCCGAATTAGATAACGTGATCGAGATCGACAAACATCGGAATGTGGTCGTGGATTTCGCCTGTTAAAAAGGGCAACTCTAGATCGCAAACTTCAGTATCCAGTAGCAAGTGAAAGAAGATGGACGCATACTTGGACGTAGAGGTGTTGATAACAAATTCATACCGAAAGAAATTGCCGTGTCACCTCGAGATTATTTTATATCAAAGCCCATGTCAAGACAGATAAGGTACTTAGAGGATAAATATCACGGCTTGAAATGGTATGTTCCATACAACGATATCCAAGAGGAGCTGATAAGAACTTTGCTGCCGTTTAACAAAACTCACGTTAGGGTAGTGAAAAACAGGTGTTTTTAAGATTCCTTAACAAACCAATACTAAACTTGGATGATTAGTTGCCCCCCGCTTAAAAAATTGAAAAAGGAAGCAAAGGCGTATAGCTGTTTAAACCATAAGATCGAGGAGCCCATGTGCGGTCTGATTGATACCGAATTTGACATGCTTCAAATTTATACATAGTGAAATATAGCCACTTTCCATGGCCAACCATAGTCTAATTACAAATGGAACCGACTATATTTATATGCATTGTATGTACGTACACTCACACAGCAAATTTGATACACTTAAAATCAGTTTAATTATAAAATTTAATTCAAAATAATTTTTAATTTTTTTAGTAAATTAATTAATCAATAAAAAAGAAATCGTTTGAACCAAATAATTTTTTAATTAATGTCACTTACATCCATTCGTTATATATTCAAAAGCTTTGCAATTTCATCCCATTTTTTATTTTTCATGGTAAAGTTTTTGTATTGAGGATGGGACATATCGTACAAAACCGGATTTTTTTTGCACTTTCAATTAATTCCTCAGTAAAATTTAATATATCTTTGATAGCCATTTTATGCACACACAGTTTCAAAATGCAGCAAGCAGAATCTGATCGCCACCGTTCACTAGAACGCAGCATAGATCGCCCTGAACACTTGACAAGGCATCGACAAAAATATGCAAGTTCTGATTGTTTATACAGGTCGAGTCTAAACGCCACCGCCGTTACCGCTACCGCTCCGATCGCGTGTATGTGAGCTTCGCTTTAGAGAATCATCTGAACAACTCTCTTCTACTCCAATTACCCAATTTGAAATGTGATTAATCATTGAATGATTCGCAATCGTTAAATCTATGCAGCTTTCCCCCTTATTGTTAAAAATGTAGGAACTTTACTAATATTTCCATTAACTATATTTAAATCATTCAAGGTTAAGAAATCTTCCATTTTCTCACCCCGCATATTGGTTATATCATCTGACCAACTTCTAGATCTAGCATTAGTATTTATTGCTAACAACGTTTTTTCATTTTTAACAAAATTAAGAATTTTTGTAAATTATCTAAACTATTCTCAATATCTAAAACTTTATCAAAATAAGCCCTGATTAAATAAAATTTTAAATTTCTAAATTTTTATTTCAATAACAACTAAATCTTCGTTTGAAATTTGAATAATTAATAATCCACTTATTTCCTTATTGGTAACGATAATAAAGCCGCTCTCTTTCTTAAATTACCAGCACTAAAAATTTTATAACTAACTGGTAAACCAGAAATGGTTCTTGTAAGAAAATATCAGTTTTAAATTCAGTAATTAAATTAAGTAAATTTGCTGACGCTGTTCTAGAACGTTGAATGTTTAATTGAAAACATTTTAATATATAGTTAAAATTAGCACTTAGCTGATGATGGTTTGCCATAATTAATAGTCTGTGTTTTCTTGAATTTTTGTAATAAACGCCAATCAAGATGTACAGTCCTTATCTTTTGCAGTATGATTGCATTATTATATTGTTTTTAGTGAACTTATTGTAATTTAAACAATTAACACATTTGTAGTTTTAAACATTTACATTGGATTTTTGGTGATAACAATGTGGACGGAATGTAGCTTGTCTTTTGTTGTGTGAATATTGCTTCCTACAAAAGATTTATCTTTTTATTAAATAATTCTTTGAGATTGAATTGACGTGCCTTATTTCTTTGAGATTGAATTGACGTGCCTTATTTCTCGTGGATGTGGACAAATTACAACTACATATCCCTTATGACTAGAATAAAATATTTTATAATTTTTTTGTTCAGTAAACTTTATCAACAGCCACAATCATCGGCAATCGTTGTGAAATTTAGGTTCCATTTGTAAACTGTTAACGCACGAATCATATATTGATCAAGACACTACTTATTGCAAAA